>CM021103.1:694161892-694277247 GCA_007115665.2 Sequoiadendron giganteum | reverse complement strand
GTCAGGCAGACTGGGGTTACTATTTCTGGCAGGGCACCTTTTTCAGTTGGTCTTCTCAATTTCGACCTAGTTGGATGATTTGATGAGCGTACAGTGATTATCGGAGGATTTGATAATTATTTAAAAGATTATTAAATTGACTTTATATTATAAAGTTACTTTAATGAAATGTTAAAATGTTTATTAAAGGGCGAATTATAAAGTATTTAATACTTTATAATAAAGGTGAAATGTTATAATTAAATAAGTATTCATTACTTATTTAAGTGGGACGCCTTTTATTAAATTAAATGCCTAAGTCTAAAAGAGGCGAATTTATATCATTTAAATGAATTTAAATGATTTATGAGAAAGGTCGAACTTTTGAGAAGAGGTATATATTTCCTCAAAGACAAATCGAAATGATACATGATTATTATTATTTGTCTTATTTTCTCTCTGAGAGCATTGGGGTTTGTGAAACAAGGGTTTCTGCAGACATTGATTTTGGAGAACGTTCCTGTTGACGTGCTTTTTATGACAGCGCCAGCACAGAATAAAGTTGTCCAACGGTCACTCTATTCTCTCTTGATCAAAGTGTCCCACATGCTAAGATTGCTTGAAAGTTCATGTGTTCGACTCCAAGGTTCCTTTTATCGCGAATAGACTCAGTTGGTTGATGTGTTTTGCTGGTTATTTCAAGGGGACTTACATAGTTGTTCGATTCCGTGAAGCAATTAGGACATGAATGATTTGGCAATATGTTCTGGTATCTAGACTGACTCGGAAAATGCAGAATTTAAAGGGGATAGGGATAGGGATTCTACAAATCTACTTCTAAAGGGTGGAGGACGAGGATCGACTTAAACAATCTTCAAACCAAACTTTGCTTTGTCTCCTTTCGAACAACTCCGACAAAGTTGGTGCAATCTTCAAAGGATGAGAAAAGTGTTCAAACTATGACGCAACATGTTCATACCGTCAATACGACGCATACAAACATATGAACCATAATCGAAGTTAAGTGCTGATACTCCAGTTGACCACGCAAGGCGAACTTACCATCAGTAAGCCCGCTAGTGGTATGGATGAAAGAAGATATGCTCAAATCACAACGCCACACTCCACAATTAACAACTACTTGCATGAAATAGAAATCTACTTTACTCTATCTACCTTGAATTGGAAAGACGAAATGGCCTTGCTAGCTACTCATAACAAAGAAGAAATCACCAAGCAATGAAACTCTTTGTATTATGAAAAGTGTTCACAACAACCTTTTACAAAACTTTCAAAGGAAAGTTTTCTTCCCTCCTCAATCTAAAGCTAACTTCTAAGCTAAAAGCTATATGCCTTCTACTCTCTAGCTCTGATTCAACTCTTGATCTAATGTCTAATAATTTACAAATGAGGGGGGATGCCCCTTTTATAATAAGTCCAATTCAGTGGACGGTTTAGATCAAATTACAATGAAGGGCTCAGATCGAGCCACCTATGCCCTGATTAGGGTTTCTGCCCTAAAAACTGCCACAGAGAGGAGTGGGCAATGAATGCACAGAATATTCTCCACTCCCCTGCGGGAATCATAATGAGCAATTAATGCCCACTACCATCATCAAGAAGATCCTCATCAAGCAGCGCGTTCCCACTGGCCTTCTCCCGGATAACGAACTCGATTAATCGGGCAAATACTGCTTCAACCTCCTGTGTAGAGATCGGTGGAATATGGTTGAGCTGGAACTCCAAGATTGCTACCGTCTGTCCGTATCTGGTGTAAGATTTCCTCCATGTCACCAAGGCGTCCTGGGTATGCTGAATTATACTAGAGAACGTGGAGACATTCTCAAAGTCATCCAGGACAAGTGACCTCGCAGCCGAGAAGAATGGAGGCAGTCTACTTTTCAAGCCATCAGCAATTATCTCCTCTGGGACCAACTTTCTAGCGAATATGGCTTCTAATGTATTGAGGACTCCCCCCAAGATGTTGCCCATTGCTTTCCTCACTTTAGCTGAATCTGCCCTTGCTGCGTCGTGAAATCCACGGCCTGTGACCACCGAGGAGTACCAACTGGTGAAATCATACCTATCACCTCTCTGAATTACACCTCCATCCACTAAGGTTTCGAGAGGTATATGCATCAAAGCCCCCAAACGAAGTACAGTCTTCGTTTGATAGATGCGAGTATCACCCCAGCCCTGATCTACTATATCCATCCGTGCCAAAATACTTGAGGCCTGTCGATAAGCATCGGCAAGGTCCTCCATGAATTTCCCTGTCTCGGTATGAACACGGCTAACCCACTTGTCTGCCTCCGTTTCCATTTTCTTCAAATCCTCTAAGGCAACAACTGACTCCTTCGGAAGCTCTGATGGACGTTCCACTGCTGGGTTTGCTGGTTCACCTGGATGTGCTAGATTTTGTACGTATCCTATCAAGGTTTTGTGCTCCTTCTTCAATTTCTTATACTTCCCCTCCGTGCGGAGCAACTGATCCTTCAATGCTTGATAGGAGTTATCGAACTCCTCGATAACTTGGGCTCCCGTAGGACGACCCAACTCTACTGTGGTGATCACGTAATTTTCAGGCCTCTCCTCAGTTCGATCACAATCTTCCCTCGGAATAGCCACCTGAAGCGTGCGAGAGCCTGACTCGTCAGTCGAGATCTTTGCAAACTTTCGGGCCCTTCTCTTCTCTGGTGGCGCACTGATCCTCCTGAGGAACTCTTCCATCTCAATGGCTGGATCCGTATCATCCTCGGGTTCTCTCCTCATTCTGTCGGAAAGCCAATCAGGCACTGTCTGCTGTGGATTACAAATTACAAGGGGCTGCTCTTCTGTTGCCTCCATCTCGTGCACTTCCTCTCTTCTTGCACTGGTCTGCTCAGGCTCATCCTCCTCTATAAGCTGGGTATCTCCCGACCCTTGGGTCCCCTGTTCTGTGTTTTCCTCTTCTTCCAAAGCCGTGTCCAACATCTGCTGAAAATGGGTGTCGGCCATTGTTTCCTCTTCCTCCTCCTGTTGGCCGCCCCTGGATAGACTGACACTAGCTGATTCCCGGGCGTTGGGCTGATCTACCTCCTCAAGTCCCCGCTCTTCCTCTAATCCTGCCCTCTGATCGGCAAATAATGAAACCACTCTCAAACTCGAAGACTGAGTTTGTGAGTGCACGGGTGATGCTTGTTCTATCCTCAACGGTATCGGTTGGGTTGGCACTTCCACTTGTGCCCTCGATGTCTGAGCAATTTGTTTCCCTTTTTTTACCGATAACGGCCTTGGGTCACCCATCAAGCTATAAGTAAGGGCGATCGACTTGCTCTTGAGTCTGCATACATGTCTGTCGACCCAAGTCCTGGTAAAAGTCATCACCGGGATAGAAAGCGTGTCCAAGTCCGTGATCTCTGGCTCGGACCAATCAGGTGGTGGGACAGGAGTATCCCTAACTGACCCATAGTCGGGTTGCATGACGTTGACATCCTCCTCCACCTGGTCGGGAACTGGAATAATCTCACATTCTCTAATCAACTTGAGAGGAAGTCTAGAAAACATCCTTCTTCTTATCTCAGCCTCATCCACTGCATTTGCCCAAAAGTCCTCCAGATGAGCTCTGTGCCGGTATTCAACGTTCTGTATCATCCGGATGTTCCTGTAAGGATCGAAATCCTGCCTGCTTGTGTGATATGACAAATGATAAGATTGCAGCTCGTCCTCTGTCTCTCGGGCTGCCTGTAAAGAGGGACACAGCTCAATGGAATTTCCCATGGTGATAGGGAAATCAAGTCCACCTTCTTTTTCCTTTTCTGAATCTTATCGTAGGCAATCAATTGCCTAGATACCTCAAGCATTACTATGTGATCAGTGGGGTATCGTGGTAACCGATACGGATACGAAGTGAACCCCTGCAGCCTAATATATGTGAATTTTGGGAATTGGATGAGCCAATACCCATATTCCTCAATCAGTGTCTGTGCTTCTTTAGATATTCTCTGCTGCGTCCTCTGCTGAAGCGTCCTCGCAATGTGCATTGTGAATGCATCATTTGCCCGTTTATAGTTGGCAATGTTAGCTAAATGTAGCTGTGTGCAGGCTTCGTGGATTTTGAATTGACTAGGGGCACAGCCGATTGGCTCCTTGTACGAAATCCCTCTGTACTTAGTCATTCTGGCCAACATGTAAATTACATATGAGCTCATGTAGAAAGTCTTCGTCACCTTCAAGCTCCTGAATTGCTCATCGATGTGGTTGCTAATCATCCTAGCCCAATCGACACACTCCTTTCCCTCCAAGATGATCTCGATGAAGTAGAACATCCAAGGCTCGAAAATGTAAGCCTGTGCACTCCCATTTACCCGGCTCAGCATCATTATCAAATCACAGTATTCTTGTTTCACGTCCTCGGCAATTATCTGCTTTGGGAGCTTAGTGCGGGGTGGCCTCGGCTTCTGCATCCAAACTCTGTTGATGACTGCAGTGACTCTTTCGAAAGAGGAAGAGTACATCTTATCTGCCCTCTTATTTGTCCTGTATAACATCTCCTCAGCAGTCGGAATCCCAAATGCCTCTCCGATGGCATCCGGTGTGAAGTTGGCGAGCAGTTTACCATCCGGAGAGACAATCGTCCTACGTTCTGGCTTGTAGTGATTGGCGCACTCCATAATTAGCTCCGGACACTGAATTGCTGGCGGAAAACCAGCAGCTGCGTAGATTCCACTCTTCATTATATTATGTGCCGTGACTGATGGTTGATGGCCCCCTAGCCCGAACATCCTCGATTTGAGTGCATTTAGATTAAATGAACCAAGGTTGGTGTCATTTAATCCCGCCAACTTTGAAACTATTGCTGACTTTGGGAGAAATGGCTTAGCGAGCCTTTTAATCATTGCCTGCCGGGATGAGCTAGCCTTGCCTGCTTCAGTGTTTGCAGCTCTGCCTGCGGCTCTGCTTGTTCCTGCAACATCCTTTGCTCCGGCCATCTGCAAAATAAAATAGAATAGCAATAAGCTAGGCTGCAGATTTTTTAAATAAAATGAAGTAACCTCCGAGACGGCTGCGAATGTGGAGTTAGCTTTTTGAAAATAAAAACTCTCAGCATAAATTACTAGCTCCAAACCTCATACTGTATAAAAAACTTCAAGCTTATAAAGACGCTTTCAACGACTGCACTTTCGACTGGCGAAGAAAATTGCAGCCAACTACTAACTTTCAACAATGTGGATACTTTCTCAGCACAAAATGAATTTCTGCAACTCAACACTCTGCAGCAACTTCAACAAATAAACCTTCCAGCAACTCCGGAAAACAACTTCAACCTTCAACTTCGAAATTGCAGCAACACACTTTCAGCTTTTCGAAAGAAAGAGTCTCGGCAAATGAAAATTTCTCCAGCACTTCGTACTTTCAGCAACTCAACACTCCGAAATAAAATAAACTCTCACAGAATTTCTCTCCTCAACCACTTGGAAAATATTTCAATCTCTCAAGAACTTCTTCAGCAACTTCAACTTGAAACAATGTGAGGAGAAATGAGAGAAGAGATTGTTTAAATAACTTTACCCGGAGAATCCTGCTAAGTAGTGCTGGGGCTATTTTTAGCACCTTCATCAATTTTCCACTCTCTTCGTTCGGAATCTTCTAATTCAAGCGCAGTAGTGGGCTAGTCGTCAGCCGGTCATTATGGTAGTTGCCATTAATAATGATTCCTTCCTTGTAAAAATTCGAATCCTTCCTCTTAGTCTGCCAGTTAACTCTTGGCGATTTAAACAACTCGTGAGAAAAAAATTCACTTGACTTGATTTAAAATTCCATTTTAAAATCTCGTAGTGTTTAAATAAATTCAACTCGAAAAATTTCGTGGGATTTGTAAATTTATTTCCAACTTTTAAAATGTCTGTCATTTAAATCCTCGATTTCATAAAATTTGCCTTAGACATTTTAAATTCTCTCATTAAAATGTTCAACTCCGGGTGATTAAAAATTATTTGCATGCTCGAAATAATTCATCCTCTGAGATTTAACTTCCGTCAAGAAAATAATCTAGGCAAAACAAATTTCCTCTGAAAATATTAAAATTTCCCTTAGGAAATTAATTTTCAAACTCTGTTAACTCATGGGTGCATTTTAAACGGGTTCATTTGATTTTCACTTGACCCATGGAAAAGATTCATCGATATCAAATCTTCCCCTTGAAAAATATTTGTCAACCTTCAACTGCCTTTGGAAAATTTTAAAACTCATCAAATCATCCTTCCATGCCAAGGGCGTATTTTTCCCTAGTGAAATGCTATCTCAATTAGAAAAATTTTCTAACATTTTCTCTCTTGGCGTATTTCCCTTGGTATAATTTTTCTCTGATAAAAAAAATCTCCATGCCTTATGAATTAAAATTTAAATCCCTCTTCAAGGGCGCATTCTTACCTTGGCACTTTCGCTTTCAACACTTAGAAACTTTTTCTAAGTCCTTACTTTCAACTTGGGCGCATTTTAGATGTTGAACTTTCGATTTGATGCCTTAGGCGTTTTTTCAACATTTTCAATGTCTTGAAGGTGGGCGCATTTTGAAGGGTCTACTTTCATTTTACCTTAGAACTTTTTTTTAACATTTTCAATGTCTTGAAGGTGGGCGCATTTTGACCCATGAGCTTTCACTTTGATGACTTAGAATTTTCTTTGAGGGTCTTCACTTTACCTTGGGCGCAAATACTACCTCAAGCTTTCATTTTATGCCTTAGAAGAATTTCAAGGCTTCCATTATCCTTCTCAAGGTGAGGGCGCATTTCACTAGGTGAGCTCCTATTTTCAATGCCTTAGTAGAATTTCATGTTAACCTCTCCATGGTGGGCGCATTTAGGGGGTGGTATTTTCAAGTGAGGGCGCATTTCTACCCCTCCACTTTCATTTCAATGCCTTAGCCGCTTTTCTCCAGCAACCCCTTTTACACTTGAGGTGGGCGCACTTTGAAGGGTCTACTTTCATTTTACACGCCTTAGTTTATTTTCGAACTTCTCAACACTTCCAAATACCTTGGGCGCATTCACCACTTCCAGCTTTCATTTTCCATACATAGGCATTTTTACCTAACCTCTTGTTTCATGCCTTAGAAGAATTTCACTTAACAACACTTGCAAGGTGGGCGCATTTACTAGGCCAAGCTTTCACTCAAACACTTAGGCGTTTTTCACATGTAAGCCTTGACTTGAGGGCGCATTTTGACCTCTCTACTTTCATTTCAATGCCTTAGGCATTTTCCTTGTTAACCTCTCCATGGTGGGCGCACTTTGATGGGGTAGCTTCAAGATGAAGGCGCATTTCATGGGGTGAGCTTTCAACTTTGCCTTAGGCGTTTCAATGCCTTCATCACTTTCTTCAAGGTGAGGGCGCATTTAGGGGGGTTAGCTCTCAACTTAACACTTAGAAAAATTTTTGATACCCCTTGAGCTTATGGGCGCATTTTGCCCCTCAAGCTTTTGTTTTCACCACTTAGGAAATTTTGACTTGGCCTCACAACCTTGGGCGCATTTTCATATGCCCACTTTTGTTTTTGCCTTAGAATTTTTTTTTACCTTTTCTCCTTCTTGAGGGCGCATTTCACAGGGTGAACTTCTATCTTCAATGCCTTAGCCGTTTTTCACTAGGCAACATCTTCCTTGGGCGCATTTTGAGGTATGAGCTTTTGTTTCATGCCTTAGAAACTTTCAAGGCTTCCATCAAGGTGGGCGCATTTGCTATGCTCAACTTTGAATTCTGCCTTAGACAATTTTCAAGCTATCAATCTGTGAGGTGGGCGCATTTTGAAGGGGATACTTTCATTTTCCCACACTTAGAATATTTTCCATGCCTCTGCCTGTCTTTGTTTATGCATTCTATTTTTAGCAAGTTGTGCTATTTTTAGCAAGTCCCTTGATTTTCAACCTCTAAGGCTCCGTTTTGCCTGAAAATTTCATCATATGATCTTCTTCACCTTGTGAACCTGTTTTGCCAGTCCTCTGCCCTGACCTGCTATTTATAGCCACCTGCTATTTATAGTAAGTTTTGACTTTCTGACTTCAGTAGCTCCGTTTTGCCTGAAAGTTGCAACGCTTGATCTTGATAGCTTGAGTGTTACTCTGATGCCAACCTCGGGTGCAGACCTGCTATTTATAGCCGTGCCCTGACTTACTAAAAATAGTAAGTTCTCCGATTTCGCTCAAATTTTGCCAGCAGGTACCTTGAAGTGTGCTGACATGGGTGGGGTACTTCGTTTCGGCTATTTTTGGATTTTACCCCCTATAAAAGTGGAAACCCTAATTTGACTTACATGTATCCCGAACGGTCTCCGTTTGTCCTCGTTCCTTCGCATGTCGTTCTGCTTGCTGAACTGGAGTGTTGGGCGGCTGCCAGAGTGTACCTGCTAAAAATAGAAACTGCTGAAAAGTGACTCATCCACTGCCGGATGGTTTTGCATGTCATATTGCCCGGGATCTCAAAAAACCCAGAAAAACCCAGAAAACTGGTCTGCATGCATGCACTGGCTAAAAATAGTAAGTCCTCAAAACTCGATCTTCTCCGCTTGCAAGTCACACCGTTGAAGCTCTCGAAAAACCCATAAAGAAAAACCCGACATGCGTTGAAAAACACATGCAACCCTAAAATAGCCTCCAAGGTGAACTTAGAGCGTCTCGGTTTTGCATGTTATATCACTGCGAAGGTTTTGGAAAACCCGGAAGATTTCCCAGACATGCATTGAAAAGCTCATGTGGAAACCTGAAAATGGCTCTTGAAGCCTGAACTGCCAAAAATAGCAAGTCGTCTGATCTGGCTCAAAATTTACGTGTAGGCAGCTTGATGTTACCCGGATGCAGTGGAACTGACAGAATTCCAAAAATCTCAATAAAATAGTCCCAAATTGAATACTTACTAAAAATAGTAAGTTGCCGGAATACAGTGAAAATTTAGGGGGACTCTGCTGGAAGTCTTCTGACTGCTACACTAAGCTTAGATTTCAATTTTATAACTCAATTTGACCTTTAATAAGCCTGAAGGATGAAAACCCTAATTACACAGACTTAACCAATACTTTAACCTGGGTCAAACGACAGGACATCCCCGGAAGGACCAAAGACCAGAGAGAGAGCGAACCAAAGCCAAGAGACCAAAATGGAGCAAAATTTAGGGGGTCCCCATCTTGATGGGGTGATGTGTGAAAAAGGTCACAACAGGTATCTCCACTTCCTTGCCCTCTTTCAGGTTCATCTGGAACTTGTTGACAGGTGTTTTATGACCACACCAACACAGAATAAAGTTTCCCAATAGTTACTCTATCCTCTCTTGAATAAAGTATTTTGCATGCTAAGATTGCTAGAAAGATCATACATTCAACTCCAAGGTTCCTTATGCAGGGGATAGTCTTAGTTGACTTGATGTGATTTGCTGGTTATTCCAAGGGGACTTACACAATTGTTCGATCAAAGAGAAGAACTTGCAAGACACGAATGATTTATCAATGATGCTCAGGTTTCCTAAGCTAACCGAGAAAATACTAAAATTAAAAAGGGATGAGAGATTCTACTGTCTGCTCCTAAATGTGGGATATGGAGATCAATTCTTGCAAGCTCAAACCAAGTTCTATTTTGCCTCACTTCAGACAACCTCTACAGAGCTGGTGCAATCTTCAAGGGATAACGAGAGATGTTCAAACCACGACTCAACATGCAGATACCGTCATAACTACGCATACCAACATATGAACCGTTATTGAAGTTAAGTTCAAAGTGTTCCAGTCGACCACGCAAGGCGAACTCACCGTCAGTGAGCCCACTAGTGGTATGGATAACAAAGTTTGCTCAAATTAAACAATGCATTCCACAACTACCAACTAATTGCATGAAATGAAATCTACTTTACTTTAATCTACTTTAAGACGCTAGGTGAATTGGAAAGACGAAGAAGCCTTGCTAGCTATTCACAACAAAAGATGGAATCACCAAGCAATGAGAACTCTTTATATTATGATAGTGTTCACAACAACTCCTTACAAAGCCTTCAAATGGAAAACTTTCTTTCCTCCTCAATCTATGCTATGCTAACTTCTATGCTCTACTCTCTATCTGCTCTCTGATCTAATTCTAATTTCTAATCTATCTTCAAATGAATTACAAATGAAGGGGGGATGCCCCTTTTCTAGTTGGCCAAATCATGTGGACGACTCAGATTGAATTACAATGAAGGGCTCAGATTGAGCCACATATGCCCTAATCAGGATTCTGCCCTAAAAACCTCCACAGAGAGGAGTGGGGTAATAAATGTACACAAGATTCTCCACTACTCTGCAGAAACCACTATGAGCAATTAATGCCCATTATCATCCAGAAGATTCTCGTCCAGAAACGTGTTCCCATTGTCCTTCCTCTTTGATTGCAAACGCGATCAATCTAACCAACACTGCCTCAACCTCTTGAACTGATATGGGTGGAACTTGGAATTCAAACACCGTGACCGCCTGTCCCTGCCGTGTACAAGATTTTCTCTGTTAAGTCCACCAATTTTGTTGCGTTAGGAGGCAAGCACATGGATGATGCACAAGTGGTGGAGCAAAGATTTCTCCCGTTCAGCCCTCCTGTTGCTTTAATTCCTGGACGCATTTCTTCCTTGTAACTTTCATATTTCTCTAGCCCACTGCCTTGGGTGCATTTAGCCTCTTTTGCATTACATTCTTTAATGCCTTAGACAAATTTTTCCTGTCGTTTCCCCCTTTTCCTTGGGAACCTTTTCATCTAAATTCTTCATCTCTACCTTGCCGCGTGCCTTCCTAAGTTGGGTGCATATTAGGTCTTTGTGGAGAAATTCCAACACTTAGCCATTTCTTCCTACGAATGAGACATCATGAAGGAGTTTCGAACATGTAGCTTTTTCCCCTTTAAGGTTGTAATGTTGTCCTAGAGTACTTGCTCCATCACCTCAAGTCATCATGTCTTGGCCCCGGTGTTCATCCTACAAAAAAAACAAAAAGAAAAGCATTAGAACACTTATGATATAAATTCACTTCACTTACCTAATTTTCGTGTTCTGATTTCCAAGGTCTAATTGATCTCTGCATGTGATAAAACTCATCACTTTTCACTAGCGAATCTTGCTTTCTTCATAACTTTTCAACATCGGTGTGCTAGGGCCCATACCATCTTGATGTTTTTATCTTCTTACCTTAGCAATTTCATTCACCTATCTTGCCCATCTTCCCTTAGGAGCTTGATGACTTGGACAAAATTCCACCCATCTCAAGCTTGAGTGCATTTGACCCCTTCTGCTTTCCTTTTTCATGCCTTAGAAAATTTATCTCCCCTTAGAAAGTTTTATCTATCATAAGCCAGGCGTCCATTTAAAATCATAAGCCAAGACACTAAGTTTTCAAAACTTATTTCCCTTTAGAAAATAGTCAAGGCCCTCTTAGAAAAATATTTTTTACTCTGTTGCTCAAGGGTGCACACGAAGGGGTTCTTTTAATTCTTCATGCCTTAGAAGAAAAATTCTCATCAACTTTACTTTGGGCGCACTTTACCCCTAGTGGCATTTTATTTTCCCTTAGAAATCCTTTCAAAATCATCTTACACCTTGGGCGCCCATGAAGGGGGTCATTTAAATTTTCACTTTACCCCCTTGAAAATATTCCACTAATGTTTATTTCAACTTTTCTTACCTTGGGCGCATATGATAGTGTCAACCTTTATTTCATAGCTTGGAAAAATTTCCCCATCAACTTCTTATCTCTGGGCATATTTCCTCTAGTGGCATTTTATTTTAACGCCTTAGAAAAATTCTCAAGTCTTTTATCTCCTTCTTACCTTGGGCGCATATGACCCCTTGAACTTTCATTCTCAATGCCTTAGAGATTTTTCAACTTGTTTTCTAGCTTACCTTGTCACCTTGGGCGCATTTCACCCCATGAGCTCCTATTTTACATGACTTTAGAAAATTCTTATGTCACCCTACTCCTATCAAGGGTGCATATGACCTTATCAGCCCCATGTTTCTCATACTTAGAAATTTTTTAAGTCTTCCATGTCTTTGAGGGCACATTTGGAGTGTGCAGCTTTCATTTCTCTTATACTTAAAGATTTTCTCACCTCCTCTTTGCTCGAGGGCGCATTAGAAGGTGTGTACTTCCATTTTTCCTGCCTTAGCATTTGTTCAAGCCCTAATACTGCCTTGGGCGCATTTGAGACCCCTTGCTTCCTTTGAGGGTAGCTCCTTCCATTTTTTATACTTAGAAATTTTTTTCTAGCTTTCCCTTTTCCCTTGGGCGCATTTGGAGCCATGTGCCTCCACTTTACATGCCTTAGGCATTTTTCAACTCACCATCACAAGTTGGGCGCATTTTGATGGGGGAGCCTCCAATTTCAAATACTTAGAGAAAGAAAAATTCCTTGCCTCCTTCTTAAATGGGCGCATGTGAGGGGTGGTGAAGCCATTTTCATTGACTTAGAAGATTTTCAAGCTCCCATGATGCCTAGGGCGCATATAACAGGTGATGCTTCCATTTTTTATGACTTGATCATGTCTAAACACTTAGTCAATTTTGTTACTGGTTCGCCATATCTT
Organism: Sequoiadendron giganteum; assembly: GCA_007115665.2. Taxonomy (NCBI): domain Eukaryota; kingdom Viridiplantae; phylum Streptophyta; class Pinopsida; order Cupressales; family Cupressaceae; genus Sequoiadendron; species Sequoiadendron giganteum. The sequence goes on along the minus strand of CM021103.1, from coordinate 694,264,701 downwards.
TCTATTTTTGGTAAGTCCATGATTTTCAGACCCCTGCTACTCCTGTCGACTTGAAACTTGCTCCACATGATCCTCATGGGTTAACTGACCTATTCGCACCTGCTCCTCGTGCTGACTTGCTATTTTTGGCCCTGTTCTGGAGGTGACTTACTATAAATAGTAAGTGCTCGGATTGCGCTCAAATTTTACTAGTAGACTGTCTGAAGGATGCTGATCGTAGTGGGATACATCAGTTTTTCATTTTTCTCGAGTTTTACCCCTCTTTTTAGGCATAAAAGTAGGAAACCCTAATTTGACTTGCATGTGCCTCAAATGACCTTCGTTTGACTTGATTCCTATTGCATGTTGTTCTGTTCGTGAAACTAAAGTGTCGAGATATCCTAGAGTGAACCTGCTAAAAATAGTAAGTGTCTGAAAAGTGATCAACCAACTGTCGGATGTACTTGCATGTCACATTGCCCAAGAGATCTCAAAAAACCCAGAAAAACCCAAAAAATTGGTCCACATGCGAGCACCTGCTAAAAATAACAAGTCATCATTTTGACTTGCATGTCACATCATCGTGAAGCTCTCGAAAAACCCAGAAAGAATATCCTGACATGCATTGAAAAATTAGGCATGCAAACCCTGAAAACTGCTTTTGAAGCTATAACTGCTAAAAATAGAATGTTGTCTAAATCTACTCAAATTTTGCGTGCAAGTACTTTGAGGTGTCCTGAATGCGGTGGAGCAGTCGGAATTCCAAAATCCCCGAGGGAAAGACCCCAAATTGAGCACTTACTAAAAATAGTAAGTTGTTAGAACTTAGTGAAAATTTGATGGGATCTTGCTTGAAGTCTCCTAATTGTAGTACCAAGCTCATATTTCTATTTGCCAATTCAATTTGACCTCCAATAAGCCTGAAGAATGAAAACCCTAATTCATCAAAACGCGCTTCAGACTTAGCCAAAATTTCCAATTAGGTCAAAGATAGAGACATCCCTGAAAAGACCGCAAGGAACACAAGAGAGAGAGACGCAAAATGACCCAAAAACAAAACCAAACGACCAAAATGGAGCAAAAATTAGGGGTCCCCATCTGGAATGGGGTGATGTGTGAAAAGGTCACAATAGAACTCTTTCTTCATCACTGTACTCATATTCATATTGTTGTTTTGGAAAATCAGATTCTGATTCATAAACAGAATAAGCTCCCATGTGATGTGAAAGACCTTTGCCATAGCATCTATGCCCTCTAGACCATGGTTCACGGCATGTGTAACAAACCCCCTCTTTTCTTAACTTCTCACACAACTTTTCATCCATCTTAGGTGGAAATTTTTTGAATGGAATAGGAGATTGTTTCTTTTCCTTCTTATGAACAAATGGTTTGGAAGGAAACTTAGGCCTTGGAGTAGCCAATTCCATGCTTCTAGCTTTCCTTATTGCTTCCTCGAGACTCGGTGGATCAAATGCTTTAACCCACCCTTTCAATGGCTCCATAAGACCTTCAGAAAACAACACAGCAAGCCTCCTCTCAGTGATGTTGGGCACCATCATAGAAAGTCTTTGAAAATCAATAATGTAAGTGTCCAATGAACCATGTTTCAACTAAGCAAGCTCACGAAACTTGATTTCTAGATCCTTGGTATCAAACCTTTCGATCAGCTTGTTGGTAAACTCTTCATATGTATGAATGAGGTTATGGACAAGAGTGACCAAACCGTGGTACCACCACTCGTGTTCAACTCCATCCAAATGCAATGTTGCAAATTTGATGGCGTCTTCTTCTAGCATAGGCCTGAGTGATAGGTAATTGTCCAGCTTCTGGACCCATGAACGAGCTGTGCACTTGTCACTTCCATCATAATGAACCAAGGTGAACTTGGCAAGTGCTTGTTGGTAGTCTATTTTAGGACCCATAGGAGCTCGAAAATCCTTTTTTCCTCCTCTTCCTCTCTTCTGATTCATATACTGATCAAAAGTTAGATTCTCTCTGATTTCATATGGAAGAGAGACATACTCCATGTAACTTTGTCTTACTTCATCCGCCATGGGGACTTCGGGCTTGACAGATGCTTCCTCCCTAGGAGTGAGAGAAGGAAGGAGAGGTCTAGGGGCTGATTCCCTTGAATTGGCAACATATTGCCCAACTGTTCTACCTCTTGGTTCTGAATTAGAACCACTAGAATCTGATCCTTGCTTTGGCTGAGGTGTGATTACTAGCTGATCCATTCTTGCAAGTAGTCTTGACATCATATCCACCATTGCATCAAACTTCTTTTCTACTCTAGAATCACTAACATCTTTAACCTCATTGGCTGGTCCCTTACCCTTGTCAATCATACTATCAACTGATGTTTCTTGGTTTCTCAAAACCTTTGAAAAAGTGTCAATCTCAAGAAGCTAAAACTAAACTCTGTTTCCTCTGGTGTAGCAACGGAATTCTCTGTCACTCATCTGTCTTTGATGCAGTAAACACATAGGATGGCAGGAAAATAGGCTCTAATACCACTGAAATGTTCCCCTTCTATTTTTTCTTGATTTTTTCAGTTCACATACAATGCAATCATGCACCCGTTAAGGTTAGCTCCAAATCAAACAGTGCGGAAATAAACTCTAACCAAGAATGCACCCTAAAACCACTTAAGGAGGAGGGGTGGGCATATGGTTAGAGGATCCCCTAGGATCTAGTAACTCAATAATTGACTTGATTACAATTGAAAGAGAGCTAAACTCAACACCAAGAATGTGCACACAAGATCCTTTAGAAGGCGAGGTGCTAACATATAGTAGAGTGCTAGTTACAAAACTAAAAGAACACTTCTTTTGTTGAGCAGGCATCCACAAGCGGTGGGAATACTCCACTTATTCAGTGGGTGAGATTATTACAATTATTTTAAGGCGGCAAGCCAACCATGTAACCACACTTCCACTTGTATAGTGGGGGGTATACAAATCGTCACAACCACTTATTTCGTGGGGAGAATACAACATTAACTGAAGAAGCTTTATTAAACTCAACCACTCAATCATGGGAGTATAAGATAAACTGAAAATTGCAGCAAAGTAAACAACCGTTGTTAGTACTACTAAACAACTTACAAAGAAATGGCATACAGCTGCAATACAACGAAGTTAAGCTTCCAAAACATATGATAGTTAGAGTAACACTTCCTCTAACTCTTACAATGTTCAATGATATTAAATCGAAGCACGAACCAGCAGTATAATGAAAATATGCAAATCTGATTAGAAACAGCATTAACAGAAAATCAGACCAGCAACTTGAATACTCACATAAATGGACGTATCTTTTCCAAATCAACTCGAAAAACTCCCAAACCACAGCCAGATGACAGTTAGGAGATAGGCGTCCAACTTCCAATGGAGACTTGAGCCAAAAGCAGAAGACAACAGAAGGCACAAACTCCAATGCACATGCCAGGAAAGGTATGGCCAAGCAAGAGGGTCAATCTTCCTCTAAAAATCAGATTTTTCACCAAAAAATCTGCAAACTTGCAAAAAGGGGCGCCCTTCACAGTAGAACAGCATGGGCCAGTACCCAAAATGAAACAAAAATTAGTGATGAAGCTATGAACAGAAAATAGCTTCAGCCATGGCGAATCAGCAACTCAGAAAATAGACTTTACATCAGCAACTTGTTTGATATCATCAATTTGAAGCTCCATCTGCACTCCAAGGTGAAGTATAGTCACAATGATCCACCTAGGAAGCCATAGTTTCAAGCCCAAAGGATGGATTGCAAAATGCTAAGCTTCTCCTTAGCCAGGTTCTGGATTTCAAACTAGCAGCATAACTTTACTTTCAATTTTCCAAGATAAGAATGAAAGAGCAAGCCATCAATAAATAAGGTTCACCAAAAGGAGATGAATCATCTGTAACTCCCAAAAGAAAACTCTTCATTTTCCCAAAAGGGACACCCATCTCAAAAAGGCACCATTTTAAAATATAATATTAAACTCTTCATTCACCTCTTCAAGTCGTCCCACTTTGATGAGAAATAAAACATTTAATAAAATATATAATAAATCAACTTTATGGCCCCAACTTAAAAACAACTTGAAGTCGTTAATCTAGGCATGGGGTACAACTTCAAAACACAATTTTAACTAAGTATAAAACTTAGTCCAAAGAGAAAACCAACGCCAAACTGGAAACTGAGAGATTACCATGTTTTGGATAATGATCTGAACAACACTATTGATGAAGATACTGCCAAAAATAGACTTACTAAAAATAGCCCAATGCTAAAAATAGTAAGATTACATCAAAACCACAAAAGGCCAAGCTGAGCAGAAAACATTAGAAATCCTATTTTGCTCATTTGAGTAGCCTACAGATTTCCGGAAATAGGCTACCAGTCCACAACAAGGTCATCACTAAAAAGGGGACATTACAAAGTCACTTTAATAAATTAATTAATTAATTAAATATAAATGTCCAAAATATGACTAACGATGATTTAAAATTTAATTAATTAAACTATCTCCTCAAAATCCCCACCTTACCTTATGGGAATAGAATAAGCTACTAGACTTTGTTGTGTGATCACTCGAAAAATGGTGGCATTCCAATCCTCCCTTCCCAACATTGCTTGGCCTCAAGCAATTGCAAACTCGGATGTCATAGTATATGTTCTCCTTCCCACTTAGTATCCTCAAGGGGCAAACCTCTCCATCTAATCAGGTACTCTTTAATCACCCTACTTTTTAATCTACAGTCCCTCACATCCAAGATAGCATCAGGCACCAAAATTAATTTTCCCTCCTCATCTAAAGGTGGAAGCTTTGGAGACAGAGTTGTGTGCTTCCCAATTGCCCTTTTGAGGCAAGATACATGAAATACATTATGAATTCTGCTAGCTTCAGGCAACTTTAGCTCATATGCAGCCTACCCAACTCTCCTCACAATCCTGTAGGGGTCATAGAACCAAGGTTTTAGCTTTTCTACACCACTCCTTTTCAATGTAGAATGTTTATATGTCTGTAGGAGCAAGAAAACTAAATCACCAACCTCAAAAGTTCTCTCAATCCTGTGCTTATCTAAATATGTCTTCAATTGATTTTGGGCACGATGAAAATTTTCCTTAAGTGACTTAAGGATATCTTAGCTATCTTGCATTAACTCCCTCACCTTGGGAGCTCTATTATCATCAAATGCTAAGTCTACAAAAGACATAGCGTCATACCAGTACAAGGCCCTGAATGGTGACATGGCTATCGACATGTGGTAGGTAGTATCATAACAATGCTCTCCTAAGTATAGCCATTTGATCTAGGCATTTTGCTACCCCACAACATATTTACGTAAATACAGCTCCGCCCACTTATTTATTATCTCTGTGTGTCCATTTGTCTATGGATGGTAACTAGTACTTGGGGACAACTCAGTACCAGCCAATAGGAATAGATCTTGCCATAACATATTGAGAAATTTGTTGTCCCGATCACTGACAATGTTCTTCAAAAGCCCATGAAGTTTGAACACCTCTCTAAAGAAAAAAATTTCCACCTAAGGTTCCTTATAATTAGAGGAAATAGCAAAGAAATGTGCATATTTCGTCAATCTATCAACCACTACATATATGAAATATGCAATCTTTGCTTTGGACTTTCAAAAGACTAATGATAAAGTCCATTGATATACTCTCCCACTTTTGCTTAGGAATAAGCAAATGGTTGTAGCAACCCTACAAGGAAAGTATGCTCAAACTTGTTTTGCTAACAAGTCATATACTCTCTAACATATTGCAAGACATCACTCTTGAGACCCTTCCATGAGAATCTCTCCCTCATCTACCTGTAGGTTTTGAAAAACCCTAGATGTTCTACTAGAGAAGTATCATGAACAACTCAAAATCTTACCCTTCATCTTAGATTCAAGTATCAAATATATTATGTCCTTGTAGAATATCACATCATCAACTACCTTATATCTGTCATCCTGAAACTTTTCGTCCTTGAGCTCACATGCAAATGTATTCTTGGAATACACAACCACAAGGTGAGCCTTCCAATCGACTAAAATCTTTAACATAGAGCAAACTGTGGGTCTCTTGGATAACGCATCTACCACAATATTCTTTTTTCCCTTAACATATTCGATATCAAAATATATGCTTAAATCTTACTCACCCACTTCTACTGACATTCATTCAAATCCTTTTTGCTCTAAAAATATTTCAGAATATTGTGATCCATTCTGACCACAAATTTTCCACCCACCAGGTATTGTCTAAGACTCTAAACTTTTCCAATGCATGCATGATGACAAGCATTTCCTTGTCATATGTGGATATAACTACTCCACATCTCTGAACTTCCTACTCTCGTAGGCTATGAGATGCTTGTTTTGCATAAGTATGGTGCCTATCCCTTTGCCTGATGCATCACATTCCAACACAAACAATTGAGAGAAGTTTGGTAAAGCTAGCACTAGACAAGAACTCATCACCAGCTTGAGCTTATCAAATGTAATTTAAACCTCATCCGACCATCTAAATGCACCCTTCTTGGTGAGATCTGTAAGAGGTGCAACCAACTAGGAAAACCCCTTAACAAATCTCCTGTAGTAACTGCATAACCCAAGAAAACCCCTCAAGTCAAAAATGTTCCTCAGCTATGCCCAATCTAGAATGACTTGTATCTTCTCCCAGTGCATCTTTACACCACCAACACCAATCACATGTCCCAAATATAAAATCTTTTCATTCCAAACTCACATTTGGAAGCCTTCACAAATAGGGACTATGCCTCCATAATGCCCAACACCTCATCTATGTGCCTAAGGTGATCTTCCCATGTCTTATTGTATATTAGGATGTCATCAAAAAAGACCAATACAAATTTTGGCAACTTCTTATTAAATATGTGATTCATACATAATCAAAAAGTTGCAAGTGCATTCGTAAGACTGAAGAGCATAACCAAAAACTCATAATTCCATAGTGGCATCTAAATGCTTTCTTATGTATATGGACCCCTCATGACCCTAATTTGATGATACCCTGAACGAAGATCAATCTTCGAAAAGTAAAATGCCCCATGTAGCACATCCAATAACTCATCTATCCCAGGCATAGTGTACTTGTTCTTGATGGTCTTCTTATTCAAGACACTGTAATCGATGCACATCCTCATCGTACCATCCTTTTTCTTAACCAAGACTATCAAATATGCAAAGGGACAAGAACTACGTTGAATGTGTCCCATATCTAATAACTCTATCATTTTCTCAATTTCCTCTTTGAGCCTTTTGGGATGATGATAAGGAGTAGTAATAATGGGCTTGGAGCCCTCCATCTCAATATATGCTCAACTCCACAGTCAGGAGGTCTACTGGGTGGAATATCTCCAAACACCACACTACGCTTATCCAAAACCGACTAAATGTCCACATGGTAATGTTTGTCATCACTAGAAGAAGATTTGGAAGACAAAACATTGGACTGCTCATGCAACCTCACCATGCCTAAACAATGCCCCCATCCTCTTTGTTGTCACCACCTTTGATGCACCATCTGTTAGTGCTCTCAGCACGATCTTCCTCCCATCTGCCATGAACTCCAATTCCATCCTCTAGAAGTCCTGACTATACCTACCAAGTGAGTGTAGCCACTGAACTCCTTGAACAACATCGGTCTCATCAATCCCAACCACATAGAAGTCATTAGTGATTCTATCGCCCCCCAACTAAATACTCAACTATGAAATCTTCTTGAACCCATTGGCTACCATGACATTGAAGCCAAGAAAATCCTCAACCTTGTTGTACCCCAAATTAAAAAAATTGGTTACACTAGGCATTTTGAAGAAATGGTCAAAAGTCTTGTTAAAATTGTCAAAAAGGTCAAAATTGGGAATTTGCATGTCTTGCATGAGGGTCAAAAACTTGAAATTTTCAAAATCTGACAATCTGGGTCTGCTCAGAGTGATCAAGTCTACAAAACCTAGATCTCAATTTTTCAGCCCTAAATTTTAGGAAATTTTCTATTTTTAGAAACTTTCTAAAAATATTCCTTTTTTTTGGGGTTTTCTAGGTTTCTTTCAAAATGGATACTAGCAAAATTTTCTAAAAATAGAAAGTTTGGCTTCTAGGGTTCAAACTGATTTTGATTGGTCGAAAATACTTCCTCATCAAGCTGGTCCAGTCAAAATCATCAAAAGATCAGTTTTGCCCTAGTAGGTCTATTTTGCTTTTTCAAGAGCTCTAAGGTCATTAATGGAGGTCACTCAACTGCCAGATGTCAGATTCAGAGTCTCAAGCATTGCTCAGATCAAGAAACTGCAATGGATGATCGAGAGACGAAGAATGAAAAATGAAAGTTGAAGAATCATGAAAATTGGAAAATTTTGGCTAACTTTGGGAAGTTCAGGTGCCCCTACTCAGTTTAGGCGCCTAGATGCTCATGCCTTAGAAAATTTTCATCTCTAGCAATCAAAGCAATGCCAAGCACGTGAGACGAGGAACAAAGTTGAAAATTATAAAATAAAAACCAACACTGCCAAGCATGGGCGCCCCAGGAAGAGATAGGCGCCCAGTTTTTCAAGGCCTCAAATGATGGAATTAAGGTTGCTCATCCCAGACAATGTTGCTCAGAATCTTCTCAACTTCGCAGTGAATCCATCAGCGCAGCCATCTAATCAACCAATCATCCAGAATTGAAGATTAAACGGAGAGGTCTCAAACAAAGAAGTGGAATGCAAATCATGAAATCATCAGAAAATATTTTGTCTGGAATTTTGGGCACCCTAAGAAGAGATAGGTGCCTAGGATTTTGGAGGCTCAAATCTAGCAGTTAGGGTTTGCCAAATCAATCAATCTCTTCAGAATCTTGCCAGCTTCACAATGGATATCTTAGCAAAATCATCAGATCATTCAACTAATGGCAAATTCAGATCAAACAAAGGCCATAACATGAGGTTTTCAAGAATGAAGGTTGAAAAAGATCCAAAAATGGCTGTCTGGAATTCTAGGTGCCCCAGAAGGAGATAGGCGTCCAAGGATTTGAAGGTCTAAAACATCAAATTTACAGTTGCAGTCTCCAGCATGTCTTCTTCAGTGTTGAAGCAACTCTCCAACGCAACCATCAGCAAATTCATCGGAGTTGGCAGTCAACAGATATTGAAGACAAAACGAAAGGATGAAACCAAAAGCAAAATGAAGATCTCAAGAAATTTTTTGTTTGGAATCTTGGGCGCCCCTGGAGGAGATAGGTGCCCAAACATTTGAAGCCTCAAATTCAGTAATTAGGGCTTGGCATCTCCAAAAAGATCTCAGATTCAACAAGCTACTTAGCAGAACAGTCAGTCAGTCAATCGGGTCAATCTAACTCCTAGAATCATAAAATCATCTGAAAAAGCGGTAAACAAGCAAGAAAATGGAAAATGTGAAAATGGCTAACACTGATTTTGCTGGGTGCCCCAGGAGGAGATAGGCGCCCATGATTTTGGAGGTCAAAATGAAGTTTCTAGCCAAAGTTGCCTCCAGAACAATCTCGCCAAATTCGATCAAGCTCTGCGACGAATCATTCAACCAGTCCGTAGGAGCAATTTGGAAGCCAGAAATCAAAGTCAAACTGGGGTCAAAATCAAGCTAAAATTAGAAAAACAGTCCTCCAAGGGTGGCATCCAAACTTTCATGCCTTAGAGAAATTTTTCAAAATTTCAAAATTGCAAGAAAACACAAAAAGAAAGCAACCACATGCATGCACCTATTTTACGGTTTCACAACTCTAAGTTTAGGAAACAAGGCAATTCTTAACCTAAACTTATTTAAGGCAGCCTTGTGCATTCATTCTTCATAATTTTTTGCAGGTGATTTCAAGGCAAGAGAGGAAAAACCAAGAACTTTTCCTATTTTCAGATTTGAAGGCTAAAACTTGAAGTTTTTCAAAGTTCTTTATATTTTAAGAATCAACTCACATAGAGGCTCCTTTTTTTCATGCTTTTTTCTTCCAAGGCATCAATTTTTCAAGAGGAGGGGGTCACTATTTTCAATTTTCAGCAATCTGGATCAGCTTAGTTCTTGATTCTGAACAATTTTGGAAAAAAATTCAAATTTCAGCAACCTGATTTTTCCATGCATGTCCAAGAAAACTTCAAAAATTTCAACATTCGATCCTCTGGGTACTCTTGAAACGTGATTCTGCACAAAGCCCAACTCTCAACTTTTTTGTCAAAATTTTCAGAAATTAGGGTTTGCTGCTTTTTCAACCAGCCATCAAAAATTTCAAAAAAGATCGATCTAGGTCCTCTTGCAACGAGTTTCTCTACAAAACCCATATCTCAGATTTTTTTTGAAAAATTTATCCGTTTGAAGAAAAAAAATCAATGACCTAAATTTAGGGTTTGTGCAAAACTTGTCCAAACATAGCCAAGTTTACAGTCGATCTTCAATTTTTTTAATATGGAGTACTCTCCCATCAAATTCAAGACCAAATCAGTGCTATATCATGATTTCATCAAAATTGTTGAGACTGACTTGCATCATATCAAACCAATGTTCAATTTGCATGCTTTGGAAGATGCGGGCAATGTTGCAGTCAGGCACCTTGGTCATTCTGGACTACTTGCAGTAGCATCAATTCCCGTCTCAGTGCAAAGTTTAGAGTTCATAATTGCTTGTATCAAGTGTTACAATCCAACTACACGAGAGATTCAAACAATAGATGGAAGGGTGATTTGCAGCCTCAAGCCAGATATGATTGAAAAATGTTTTTCAATACCACCTTGGACTGAAAGTTTAACCATCTCCTTTGAAGAATGTGAAAAGGTTTGGGACATGCACAAGGAGAAATATCACAAGAAAGTTGCACAAAAATGCATGAAAGAAAAGCATAAAACTTTGCCAAGGAATGTCGAGCGGGGAGAATTCAAGGATGAGATTGCTATAATGATTACTCTGCTAAACTTTGATGAACTTGATAAAATTTATCAAGATGCACCTGTGAAGAAAGCAAAGAAACAAGTTCATTTTGAAAAGAATCCAGATGGAAAGATGATTATGGAGACTACTATACCTCCAAAAGATGGAAATATTGATGAAGTGGAGGTGGATGGTTTCATAATGGTTAAGGCCAATCTCGGCAAAAGCACTAGGCATGCAGATGCAAGTTTGTTCAAAGTTGTAGCAGAAAATCTTCAGGATAGAATGCTCAAAGATAGAGAGGATAAGGCGGCCCTCAAGGCTGAAATTTGGCAACTCAGGCAATATATTTCTAATCTTGTTCAGGGCACTTCGCAAGCTACTCAGTTGCTGCCCTAGGTTCTAGAGACACCAGCTGATCAGCAACAGTTGAAGTAGTTGGTTGTATACGGGAAGCATATGCGGGATTGGATTGAGGAGCTCATCACCATAGGCGGAGATGTTCTTGCACAGCTATATCAGCTAAGTTATAATGCCCATGATTTACGCCAAGGGATCCAGGGATTTGAGTAGTTGATAGCAAAGGTGAAGCCTATGCACGAGATCATCATTGCAGATTTAAGTACAACATATGGCTCAGTGGTTTCAATAGAACACAAGAGACAAATCCTTGCATGGAAAGAACGCACCTCTTCAAGGTGAGAACTTATGAAAGAATATCAGAAGAATTGGTTGTATACAGACAGAGGGTGGTGGATGTTCTCCAGTTCATAAGTGAATTTGTTTTTGAAATCCCTTGTCAGTATCATTATGGTGATGGTTCCTAAATTGAACTTGATGAAGTACAAGCCGAGTTTAAGAATGTTGTTCATGGCAGTCTTAGCAATGATCCTGTTGCTGGAAAGATGAGACAGATTGCCATGATGTCAGCGAAGTTCGATAAAGTAACCAATGAGGTCAAAGATTTTTTGAGATCGATTGCAGAAGGTGAAGAGATCCTAGAAAAGCGAAATTTTTCTATTGATAGTATTGATGCTCCTGATAGAGATACAATTTCCAGCTTTTTGGCGGATGTGGTTGAGATTTAAATCAACAACTTTCTCCCAGCTTTCTTCACGCTTTTTTTCTATTCTTGTCTCAATTCTTATCTATTCTTTGTGAAGGGCAAATATCAAGTTGTAATAGTTGGCACTTTCCTTGTTTTTAGGATTTCATAGGTTGTTAGATGCTTATCTTGCTTTAGTTTTAGAAATAGAGCTTGCATGTTGGCTAGTCTTGTTGTAAAAGCAAGGAGATTTTAGGGTTCCCTACTCCTCTGCTTGTGTATAAATAAAGGCAAACTTGCCCATTATTTTCTTAACCGTGCTTGTGATAACAAATTGTTGAGCCTATTTTTCTTGCACGTTGTTGTTTAGTTTCAGTTCACTTAGTGTTAGAGCAACCTTGCAAGTCTCTTCTACCTGCAAGTTATTGTTCAGTCTATGTGTTACTTGTTTCAATGTGTTTTGGTTGATCGCAAAACTGTAAGCCTATTTTGCTACAAACCTGTTGTTTCAGAAGTGTAATCTTTGTTATTTGAGATTTGAGAAAATAAAGTCTTGTGCCCGCTTTCCTGCCCTGATATAATGTCTTAGATTTTTGTTTCATATGTTATGCTTACATGATCTTTATTTCAGCTGGCATTGAAAGTGTATTAGATGTGTGTTGGAAGAAAGTTTATTTAAGTATTTATGTCAAAAAATCATTCTTTGTTCATTTCTAATTCTCAAGCTCTGTGTTTACTTGAGTAGTTAGAAACGTCATTAGAGTAGGCTTAGTCATAATTGAACTTCTAAAAGAGAAAATCTCAGCTACGACGCTTGAGTTTTATAACCTTGTGCTCTTAGCTAAACAAAAAGATTGGCAAATTAGTTTAGTTTACTTTCTTAAAGCAACATCAACAAAGAGGGAGCTTCCCCAACTAATTCGAAGAGTAGTTTATCTATGCATAGCTTTCCGTTTCTAATTCACATACTAGAGGTGTGAATTGAAATGCCAACAAACCTATAATCCCCTCTTCACCACAAGACTCTCATCAATAAAGTTATGAGTTGTCCCACTGTCAACTAAACAAGTAACCTGTTGTCCCTTCAAGACTCCTCTCACTTTGAAAGGATGATATTTAGGAATTCGTGATAATGTAGCAATAGTACCATGTGTCACATCATCTATAACACTATGATCATTCTTTATTTGTTGCTCCTCATGTTCACTTTCCGAACTAGTATCTATTACCTCCTTCTCAATGTTGGTATCTTTTTGAACTATTATCCCAAGGCACCTATGACCAGGTTCCCATGGTTCCTTGCAAGAGAAACATAACTTCTTCTTGCACAACTCATTCCTCATCTCAAAGTCCAACCTAGGTGGTGTAGACATAGGCTGATTGAAAGTTGTCCTAAATGGTTTGTTGTTCTTCAAACTTTTCTTTTGGGACTAATATGTAGGATGTGTAGGATGTGTAGTTTAAAGATCAAGAGCCATGTTGACGTGCTTTTTATGATGACATCAACACAGAATAAAAATGCCCAACGGTCATTCTATTCTCTCTTGATCAAAGTATCCCGCATGCTAAGATTGCATGAAAGTTCATGCGTTCAACTCCAAGGTTCATTTTATCGCGAATAGACTCAGTTGGCTAATGTGAATATGCTGGGTATTCAAGGGGACTTACGTAGTTGTTCGATTATGTGAAGCAGTTAACGCATGAATGATTTGACAATATTGCTCTGACTCCTAAATTAACCAGGAAATACTGAATTAAAAAGGGATAGGGATAGGAATTCTACAAATCTACTTCTAAAGGGGGTGGAATGTGAGGATTAGCTTCAACAATCTCCAAACCAAACTTTGTTTCGCCTCCTCATCGGACAACTTTGACAAAGTAGGTGCAATCTTCAAAGGATAAATAAGATATTCAAATTATGATTCAACATGTGTACCCCATCACAACGATGCAAGTGAACACGTACAAATCACAATCGAAGTTAAGTACTGAGATTCCAATTGACCACGCAAGGCAGACTTACCATCAGCAAGCCCGCTAGTGGTATGGATAGAGGAAGACTTGTCCAAACTAAACACCACACTCCACAATTAACGACTACTTGCATGAATTAAAAGTCTATTTTACTCTATCTACTTGAATTGGAAAGACGAACAAGCCTTGCTAGCTACTCACAATAGAAGATAGAACCACCAAACAATGATAAATCTTTATATTATGAGAGTGTTCACAACAACTTCTTACAAAGTCCTCAATGGGAAAACTTCCTTTCCTCCTCAATCTAAGCTAACTTCTAAGCTAAATGCTATATGCCTTCTATTCTCTAGCTCAACTCTATCTCTGATTCGATTCTAGTTCTAATTCTTTACAAATGAGGGGGGATGCCCCTTTTATAATGAGTCCAATTAGTGGATGGTTCAGATCTGATTACAATAAAGGGCTCGGATTGAGCCACCCATGCCCTAATTAGGGTTTCTGCCATAAAAACCGCCACCGAGAGGAGTGGGGCAATGAATGCGCCCTCCACTCCTCATCAATGCACCACTAACCGCCATCAATGCACGTCGTCTCCCTCCAGAAGGTCATCGTCCAGAAGGGCGTTTCCTTTCTCCTTCTCGCTGGCTGCAAATCTGATGAATCTGGCCAATACTGCCTCAACTTCCTGATCGGAGATAGGAGGAATGTGATCCAACTGAAACTCCAAAACTGCAACTGTTTGCCCATGCCAGGCACATGATTTCTTCCAGGCAATAAGGGCGTCCTGGGTGTTCTGTATGATACTGGAGAACGTGGCTGTGTTCTCGAAATCATCCTGTGTGAAGGTCTTCACCTCAGAGAAGAATGGCGCCAATCTGTCTTTCAATCCATCTGTAGTTACCTCTTCAGCAGTCAACCTCTTGGCAAAGATTGCCTCCAACGTGTTGAGAATTCCATCTAAGATGTTCGTCATGGCCTTTCTAACCCTGACAGAATCTGCCTGTGATGCATCATAGAATCCCCGGCCTGTGACTATTGAAGAATACCATCTGGTGAAGTTGTATCTATTCCCCTGCTGGATAACGCCTCCCTCAACCAAAGTCTGTTGAGGTATGCTCATCAAAGCCCCTAATCGGAGAACAACTCTCATTTGATAGATGCGAGCCTCACCCCAAGCATGGTTAACTGCCTCCACTCTAGCCATAATATCGGAAGCTTGCCCATAGGCATGTGCAAGATCTTCCATGAACTTTCTTGTTTCTGTACGCACACTGGCAACCCACTTGTCTGCCTGCTGTGCCATTCTCTTCAAATCTTCTAACCCACTGATTGACTCCCTGGAAAACTCATCTAGGAGCTCAATTGCCAGATTCTCTTGCCCACAAGGACGGGACAAGTGTTGTACGTAGCCAATCAGTGTCTTTTGCTCTACCTTCAACCTTTTGTATTTTCCCTCAACATGGGACAATCTATCCTTGAGTGCTCAATAGGAATTATCGCACTCCTCTACCACTTGTGCTCCAGTAGGGCGGCCTAGTTCCATGGTTTCTCAGGAACGGCCTCGTCCTTGTCACATTCTACCCGAGAAACTACCATATGCAAGGTTCGGGATCCATCCTCATCTATGGATATTTTGGAGAACTTCCTAGCCTTTTTCTTTGCTGGAGGTGTGCTGATCCTCTATAATAATTCCTCCATCTCAGTTGCGGGATCGGTCTCATCTACAGGATCACGCCTCATTTTGTCCCTTAGCCATTCTGGCACCTCCTGCCGCATGTCTGATATAATAAAAGGCTGTTCCACCTCGGCCTCCACCTCGTGAACCTCTCCTCTGCCATCGTTCTGGCGAGGCTCGCCGTCATCAATAGGCTCTGTATCTCCTGAGCTCTGGGCATTCTGATCTGAAGTAGCATCACCTTCGAGAGCTGCCTCAATTTCCTGTTGAAATTGAGTATCAGTAGTCATCCCCTCATCTGTCTCTTGCTGATTTGCTTGCTAATTATCTTGTTGATTATCTCCTTGGGGCATGTTGATGCTTTGACCCACTAATTCTCTATGAGGTGGCTGACTTTGTGCCGCCTGTTCTACCTGCAATCTCTCTCTCTGATCAGCGAACAATGATACCTCCTGCAAACTTGGAGAGTTTGCCTGAGATGGTGTATGCACGGACTCCTCAACTACCACAGGCTCAAATCGAACTGGCTCCTTTCCTCTAGGCTGTGGAGTTGGATTACTCCGTCTCCTCTAATTAGTTGCCAGTAATCTGCTGTCTCCCATCAAATTGTAGGTAAGGGGAATTGACCTTCCCTTGAGTCAGCTGACATGCCTCTCTACCCAACTTTGTGTAAATGTCAAGACTGGGATACAAAGTGTATCCAAGTCAGTGATCTCTGGCTCAGACCAATCTGGAGTGGCAAAGGTGTATCTCTTACTGTCTCGTAGTCAGCCTGTACTACGTTTATATCTTCCTCAATCTGATCTGGTACTAGGATGATCTCACACTCCCTGACCATCACCAATGGTATCCGAGAGAACATCCTCTTTCTGACTTCGATCTCATCCACCGCACTAGCCCAAATGTCTTCGATTTGCACCTTGTGCCTGAACTCTTCTATCAATATCCACCTGATGTTTCTATGGGGATCGTAGTAATGTCTGCTGGTGTGATAGGAAAGGTGGAAGAATTGGAGCTCCGCTTCTGCCTCCCTGGCTGCTTGTAGCAATGGGCAGATTTCATCTGAATTCCCCATGGTAATTGGGAATCCAAGTCCACCTTTCTTCTTCTTCTTCTGAATCTTATCATAGGCAATCAATTGCCTAGATACTTCCAGCATCACTATCCTGTTTGTGGGATATCGAGGCAATCTGTATGGATAGGAGGAAAATCCTTGCAGCCTTATGTAGGTGAATTTTGGAAATTGGATAAACCAACATCCGAATTTCTCAATCATTTCTTGTGCCTCCCTTGATATTCTATGGTGGGTTCTCTGCTGCAGGGTCCTCGTGATATGCATTGTAAAGGCGTCATTGACCCTCTTGTAATTAGTTGTGCTTGTCAGATGCAACTGTGAACAAGTCTCATATATCTTAAACTGATGGGAACCGCAACCGATTGGTTCTTTGTAGGAGATTCCTTTGTATCTCGTCATGCGAGCCAGCATATAGACAAGGTAGGAGCCCATGTAAAATGTCTTCATTCTCCTCACGCCACGAAGCTGCTCATGTATGTTATCACTGATCATCAGTGCCCAATCCATGTAATCTTTTCCCTCTAACACCAAGTTGACAAAATAGAACATCTAAGGTTCAAAGATGAACACTTGGGGGCAACCTCCAACTCTGCTCAACATCATAATGAGATCACCAAACTCCTGTCTCAAGTCCTCTGAGACTATCTGCTTGGGAAATTTAGTGTGAGTTGGCTTTGGTTTAATCATCCACCTAGTATTTATCAAATCAACACACCGGTCTATGGTGGATGAGTACATCTTTCCAGCTCTCTCTTTCGTCCTGTAGATTATCTTTTCATGAACTAGAATCCCGAATGCCTCTCTGATTGCCTCAAGTGTCAGGTTAGCCAACACCTTGCCAACTGGTGAAGTGACTGTTCTCTGTTCTGCATTGTAGTGGTAGGCGCATTCCATGATGAGTTCTAGACACCGGATAGTTGGCAGAAAGTTGGCAGCTGCATACAATCCACTTTTGACAATACTGTACGAAGTCACTGACGGGTGATGGCCTCCAGTCCCCAATATCCTTCTTCTGAATGCTTCCATGTTGAATGAGCCTAAGTTCGTGTCAGCTAGCCTGCCGAGCTTAGATGAAAATTTGGATTCTGGCAAGAATGACTTGCCCAATTTCTTGATCACAGCCTGTCTGGACTCGGTGTGGTTGTTTCTACCTACAACTCTTTTGCTTGATTCGGCCATTCTCAACTACGCCTGTTTACTTCAACGTTTTTAGAAGTTTCTTCTCTGGTTGCAGCAACACAATGCCAAATACTTGGGAATGTTTGCTTGCAGGAATTTACTTTCAATAAATTTGAAACCTCTCCCTTGAAGTTAGTACTTCTCTTTCTAACTTTGCACTTTCAGCAACTTCAAAATTTCTTCTCAAGTCGTACTTTAGCATTCAGCAACTTCAACTTTTGCAAATTCATACCTTCACTTAGCCAATATTTTTGCATTCAGCAACTGGTGAGAGGAATGAAGAGGATTTTAAAATCTTATAGCCTGGTCGAATTCCTGCAGAGGCTATACTTAGCAAATTTTCGAATTCATTTTCCCTCTCTTTTCTCCGTTGTAACACTTGTCATCTGAGGCATCTTCTAGAATTATGAATTCATCACCTCTGCACAGGCCTGCTTCGTTGCATTTGATTTCTTAAAATATTAAATCATTCACTTCCTTGAACAATTTTGAAATGTTTGGCTAAGTCATTTGATCTTGTCTTTGTTTTGGCAAAATTGTCTAGCTCAAAACTTCTAGCGAAGTGCCTCTCATTCATTTTGCTCGTTTGCCTTAGAGAAATCTCTCAATTTTGCCTTAGGAATTTTATTTAAAACAGGCACTGGGCAAAATATCCATCGAAACGATGCGGACATGGCGTGGAGTAAGCTTGAATCACTTCTGAATTGCAAATGTTTAATACCCAGAAGAGAAATTCTTCCAGAATCCATCGTTTTCATGTGTATCCGGACGAAGGGGTACTTTTAATTTTTATTATTTAAAAATAATAAAAATGGCTAATGTTTATTTCTTCCCCTCCGGATGTTTTCCACTCCTGCAATTTCAATTTTCTCTGCCTCGGCAAATTTTCTTGATTTTTCTCTTGAAGAATTTTCCTTCTGACGATTTTTCTAACACTGGAAACTAGCATCATCCTCTAGGCATATTCTTCATTTTCCCTTTAAAAAATGCCTAAGGAATTTAAATTTAATTATTTTACCCTTGAAGGGCGCATTTGGGCATGTCAACTTCCACTTCAATCATCTTCACGCTTTGGCAATTTTTGCTTTGGGAAAAAAAAATCCTAGAAAATTTCATTTTAAATTACCCATGAGGGGCGTACTTCATCTTATGTATCAACCTTTGCCTCTACCCCTTAGGCATTGTCATGCCTAGAGGCTAACACCTTACCCTTTGCGAATTTTCATGTGTTAATTTCCACCTTAGGGCGCATTTGCCATGGGTAGGAGGAATTCCCATGCCTTAGTATTTTCAAAATCACGCCACCCTTAGTGTTATTTTTCTCCCTTGGCGCATTTCACATGGTGACCCTTCACCTTCCTCTAGCGCATTCCTCATAGAGGACTTCTATTTTCAAGCGCACTTCACATGTTGAGGAGAAAACTTCCTTTACCCTTGGCGCATTTTTCCTTTCACCTTCAATGTTTTTACCTTTACCTTGTAGAAGAGGAACTATCTTGAGTGCATTTACCATATGTGAAAGACTTTTCACGCCTTGACTTGACTCTTCACCTCCCCCTGGCGCATATGGGCTAGTAGACTTCCATTTTATCCTTGAGCGCATTCATCACATGTGAAAAACTTTCCACGCCTAGGTGTCCCTTCACCTTCCTCAAGCGCATTTTGGCTATGTAGCTTCCTTGCCTTAGGCGCATTTTGCATGTGGACAAGGAATTCCGCCCCTTTCAAATGACTCTTCATCTCCTCTTGGCGCATTTGCTAGTGTGAGAGGGAAATCTCTTTGCCTTAGGCGCATATTGGCTTGTGAAGAGGAAAATACTACGCCCATGGTGACTTTTCACCTCCCCTTGGCGCATTTAGCCTTGGCAACTTCCTTCCTTGAGCGCATTTTACTAGCTGAGATGGAAAATCCATGCCTTAGGTGACCTTTCACCTTCCCTTGGTGCATACAAGCATGTAGACTTCCCTTTTGAGCGCATTTGAGGATGCCTTAGGAAATTTTGATGTCTCAGTGAATATTTCTATGTCTTCGGGTGACATTTCACCTTCCCTAGCGCATATGGGGGTATGAGGAGGAAAATCTCTTGCCTTAGAAGAATTTCTATGCCTCTTGAAGGCGCATTTCACCTTTGCTCAAGGAAATCTCATACTTAGAACTTTTGAATCTTTCATTTCTCCTGGGTGTGTATGAGGGTGTGTGCTTGTCAGCTATCATTTATGAATTTCCAACGCCCTAACCCTGTGCTGGCTTTCTATTTTTAGTAAATTCGAAGAAATTAGGGTTTCATTGATTTTCATCCTATTCTGAACTGGATCTGGTGTTGCCATCCTGTTCACATCTTATCCGGCACAATATATGCTATTTTTAGCCATTTGCTATTTTTAGCAAACCCTAGAATTGATCAATTTCCGTATCTCTGTTTGCTTTGAAATTTGCTCCAGTTGCTTTTGATGCTGTGAGAGACCTGTTCATACTTGCTTTTGGTGATGACGCGCAATTTTTAGCCACCTGCTATTTATAGTAAGTTTCAAAGTTGCCCATCTTTGGTAGCTCTGTTCGACCTGAAACTTGCTATGTCTACTCCTGATAACTTGAGTGCTCTATTCATACCGACTTCCGACGCAGACCTGCTATTTATAGCCGTGTCTTGACTTACTAAAAATAGTAAGTCCTCCGATTTTGCTCAAAATTTGCCAGTAGGTAGCCCGAAGGATGCTGATCATGGTGGCGTGCTTCATTTTGACATCTCTGCATTTCGCTTCATCTATTTTTGGACATGGCAGGGAAACCCTAATCTAACTTGCATGTGCTCCCGACTGCTCCTGATTTATACTGTTTGTCGTTCTGCTCACTGGAATGAAGTGCTAGGTAGCTGCTGGACTGAAGCTGCTATTTATAGTAAGTGTCTAGAAAGTGGTCCATCGGATGTCGGACGAGTTTGCATGTCACAGTGCCGGTGGGATCTAAAGAAACCCAGAAAACTGGTCGACGTTCCGACACTGGCTAAAAATAGTAAGTCCCTGAAAACTGACTCATTCCACTCACATGTCGTATCATTGCGAAGCTCTCACAAAACCCACATGGAATATCCGGACATGCGCTGAAAATCACTACATACAAACCCTAAAAATAGCCTCGGAAGGCTGTACTCTGAAAGTCACCATTTCGGCTTGCATGTTACATCATCGCGAAGGTCTTGGAAAACCCAAATCAATTCTCCTATCATTTGCCGGAGAATTGTATGTTGAAGCCCTGAAAATAGCCTCTGAAGGCTGAACTGCTAAAAATAGCCAGTTGTCTGAATCTGTTCAAATTTTGCGTGTAGGCACTCTGAAGTTGCCTAATTGTGCTGAAGTCATTCGAATCCCGAAATCCTGAGGGACAAGCCTCAAATTAGGTACTTACTAAAAATAGTAAGTGGTCGGATTTCAGTGAGATTTCAGGGGGATTTTGCCTTGAGCTTTCTGAATTTGTTGTTGCACTTAGATTTCACCTGAGTACCTCGATCATGACCTCGGACTGGTCTAAAGGATAGCAACCCTAAATTTGTCAATTACTTCAACTGAGGTTAGACAGGACATCCTCGGAAGGACGAAAGATCAAAGATAGAGAGAACAAAAGCCAAAAGACCAGAATGGAGCAAAAAATTAGGGGGTCCCCATCTTGGATGGGGTGATGTTGTGAAAAGGTCACAACAAGCCATCCAAATAGCATCCCTATAGTGTACTAGGCTTGAAATTCTTTACCAAACCTCATAGATTTGCACTCAAACCTTCTATGAACAACATTGCCACTATCTTTTTTGACATGTCAGGAACCATAAGACCAACCTTCTGGAATTCATTAATGTAACTGTCAACATCACCACTTTGTCTAATCCATAGCAGCAAAAATCGTTTGGGGAAAAAATCGGCAAACCAAAAGTTCAGGATTTTTTGAAAAAATCAGGAAAAAATCGAATTTGAAAAAAATGTAAAAATAGTAGAAAAAGAGACAAATGCTACTCTTTTTTGAAATTTAAGGTCATTTCCATAGCATAGAGATATAGAGAGAAAATAAAATAGAGATTTTAACCCATGAATTGTAGAAAGTTTGCATGTTGTTTATCAAGTTTATGTTTGTTGAGCTTAAACGCATTTGTTTCTTGCTTAGGTTGTGAGCTAAAGATCGTTTGGAGCACCTCATACAATAGAGTAGTGTATATGTGAGATATGAAATCAATTGTAATGTAAAACCTTTGCAGAAATGACAACTGAAAGAAGTGGAAAAGGCTAGTGTATGAAGGAGTCATAAATGAATGATACAAGTGACCAAAAGCTTTGAGAAGGCAATGACATGAATGAAATAAAGTGGAGGATGAAAAAGTGTGACAAAATAAAGGATTGGCTAAGGGTTAAAATCTTAGGCAGATACTTTTTAAAGTTGTGCAAGCTTAAAATCAAAGACAATGCATTACCAGTCCAAGAGAATGGTTAAAATCTTAGGCAGACACTCTTTAAAGCTGTGCAAGCTTGAAATCAGAGACAATGCATTACCAGTCCAAGAGAATGGTTAAAATCTTAGGCAGATACTCTTTAAAGCTATGCAAGCTTGCAATCAGAGAATGGAGTCTAAATTCAGGGTAATGCACTATCTCTAATTTCAAGCTTGCAAAATGATGTCTTTGAATTACAAACATAATCTGCATGCTTGGCATAAAAATGGGTGTGGGATTGAAATCTTTCAAGAGCTAATTTATAAGTTTTGAACATGAAGTGAAATTATTTTTAATATTCTCTATGTAAAGTAAAGTGCCTATAGGCTATGCAAATTATAGATTTAGTATTAGACATTTACATACTTTCATTTCATTGCTGCAGTCATCATCAATGAGGAACCTCATCGTTTTTCATTTTGGAATAGTACAACCTTGGACATTTTACAAGAGTTAGCTAAAAATCTAGACCAAAACAGGACAACCCTGCAACCTGATAGGGGGAAGACTATAATTGATTTGACTTGAAATTTAAATGATGATTAATCTATGACAAAAAGAGAGACAAAGTAGTATGATCATTGATTTTTGTATAGATACCACAAATGTTTTTTTTTTTTGGGGACCTTGGGACAAACCTGGGCCATATGAGGACTTCAAAATCTCTGGGAAAAATTCGATCAATATTTTATCTGAGGGCAATAGAATCAAACCTATCACCTAACATCTAAACATACAATGAACTTAAAATGATACAATAAAGTTATTTACAATTTGGACTGATTTGGCGTAGACTGCTCATTCTTTTTGCAGGTTTCATATGTAAAATTTTGACTAACTTGGTCAACAAAGTTAGCTTCTGAAATTTTCTTGGCATGGAGGTGGTAAATGCTATAACCATTTATAAGGTCACCTTACACAGGCACGACTAGTGAAAATGGTTGGAATTGCTTATTTTGATTAATGAAGACTCCCTTGCTTTGTTTTACTGTGGTTTGCTTTATTTTAGGGTGGATTGACAAGACTGCAACCTTAAAGTTTGAAGTAGAAAGGAACCTATTCACGTGTGTATGTAGGGCAGACTGTAGATTTGACGATAGTCACCCTTAACTTATCGCGATACTAATTTATAACAAAAAAGCACCAAATTTAGAGTTTTTAATGTGGGAGTTGTTAGCGCGATTTATGGCATTTTTTTCACGATTTTAACACAAAAAAATCACACTTTTAAACAATTTTTTGCTAATCAACGGTCTGCAAAAAATTCCGAAAAAATCGACAAGCCTGAGGATTTTTTCAAGATTTTTGCTTCTATGGTCTAATCAATGCCAACTCACGTAAATACATCTCTACATCCTATCAAATCTAGCAATCAATTTCCTACTAAACTCATCATAGGATTGAATCAAGGCATGATTTTGTGTCACCAACCCATGATGCCACCAATCATATGCTAGTCCCTCCAAATGTAAAGTTGTAAACTTAATTGCCTATGCTTTTGGCATGGGTTTGAGAGTTAAAAAGGTATATAGTTTATGTATCCAAGCACATGCCATGCTTTTTCCACTACCATCAAAATTAGGAAGAGTTTGTTTGCTCAAAGCATGGTTATACTCCTTATGTGGGCCTCAAGGTCTTCGTTCCTATTGTGTCTTTCTTTTATCTTTTTGTTGGTTCAAGTATTGGTTTAATGTTATTTCTTGCCCGATTACATTAGGAAGTGTGTGGTACTCATCATATACTGCCATTATCTCATCAACCAATGGTTGCTCCTCCTCAAGTTATGTTGCTTCCTCTTCGTCCCTAGGTGTGAATGTAGGTTGGAAAGGTCTATTTGACCCACCTATACTAGCTACTCTTGGAAAGTTATTATCTGCATTGCTACCTTCACCTATAGCATTCCAATTCACCCTAAGAGAATTCATATCCTATGACATTTGACCAATAGTTGTTATCAACTATTAAGTTGGGATTGCATGAACTGTTGCATCGTTTGTTGTTATCCATGTGCTAGATCATTCAATATATTTTGTACACTATCCTGTTCAATTCTCCTTTCAATCCTATCTCGAGGACTCTCACTACCTGAACCCACCATTGTTTCAATTCTTTGTGCAACTCTAAGTGGCTACCTTGCTACTTATGCCGTTGAGAATATATCCTCTTCTGGATATGGTTCCGGAAATTGGAATTGTTTTCATTTTTGCTCTCTTTCACTGTATCATTTGCCCTATCATTGGTGTAAATAACCCTCCATGCTAACAAGATTTAGGCTCCGATACCACTGTAAGATTCCAGACCAATTTGACACCAAATTTTTTGAAACAATATCAATCTGTTTACTTGGCAATCATTCTATCAAACAGTTTGTAGGTGTCCAAGTTCTTTGAATTTTGTGTTTAGAATCGTTTGAAATATTTTTTCACTCCTCATATAATTCATAGGAATATATATAATTCAATGAACACAATATAGAAGTTTGGCAACACTTTATTCAATCATCTTGGAATATTTCTATATCTACTAAGATAAATAATTTG
The DNA here is from genome assembly GCA_007115665.2 of Sequoiadendron giganteum. Lineage (NCBI taxonomy): Eukaryota > Viridiplantae > Streptophyta > Pinopsida > Cupressales > Cupressaceae > Sequoiadendron > Sequoiadendron giganteum. Next base: position 694,239,867 of record CM021103.1, on the reverse strand, counting down.
TAAATATCATCTCTGAATACAGTCATGTAAATATTAAGCTTGTTGACCTTTTTGTAATTACTAATTAGCTCTAATTCATGCCAGACAGATATGAAGAAGACTATTTAACACTGTATAAGTGGCAGCTACAAATCACACCTAGGCCATAACTCCAATCGCCAATATTGAACTATGACGGCAGCCTTATTGATAGGGCGGCGGCTAAAGGAAGAGTGATGCAATAGTCTGTGAGATGGTGGTAATCTTCCAAGGCAACGGTTGATGGCAGCACAACAATTAAGGTGATACACGGCAGAGTAAAGATGATTTAGCATTCACACCCTCAAAGTATTGGTGTGGTTCTTATGAGAAAATATGGCTTCTCTAATGGTGTGGATGGAAGCACTAAGGAGTTTAATATTCCTTAATTGAGATGCTCCCCTTTATCTCTACTTCCACCCGTCATCCTGTTGGTGTGTGTTTTGAATACGCCACCATACACAGAATAAAATGCCCAAGGACACTTTATCCTCTCTTGAAAAGTAATTGCAAATACCTAGAAGATAATACAATGACTCCAATGTTTCTTTTGGCCAGGTTATGACATATGGACAAGGTCAGTGGGCGTTGTGATTTGCTGGTAATCACAAGGGGACTTACATAAAATTCATTTCGCGAGTTGAGGACTTAGACAGTTTTATCATTGAAGCTCCTTTTGATGGGTATTTCAATTTTTCAAAAAAAAGGGCAAAAAGGATAAGGGTTTAGAGATCTAAACTACGCCTAAGAATTCAAGAGACAGCAGCGATTAGACAAAATGGGTAACCACACTTCGTTTCGCCTCCTTCGGACAACTACGCGAAGCGGGTGCAATCTTCAACGGAGGTGATAATGGTTTTCATGTTCGAATTGATAATCAAAACAAACAGAAGTTAAGCATCCACGATTTAATGGCTCAGACTAACTTTACACGTCGAGTGCAAATCATCCACTCGACAAAAGTATGAGCAAAATTTTATCCGCCACTGCGATCAAATCTATCATTCATCTAACCAACATGTAAATGAAATGCTATTCTAATTCTACTCTAAGTGTTGAAGGAGAAATATTAAACCTTGCATACTACTTGAAAATAAAAGTTGTTCTTAGCAAATCATGCACAAGAGCTTTTATAAACGGAAATAGTTTCGTCGCAACAATTTTTTATTACTCATTTCACAAATTACAAATGAGGGTCCAAGAGTTTATATAGAGTTCCATAAATCGAATAAATGGCTCAGATTAAACATGAGCCGACGGTCAAGATTTAACAAACGAAACCCTAATTAGGGTTTCCAAAAATGATTTCAGTTAACTGGCAATGAACAGCAATGAGTTGGCATTCGGAGCTATTTTCAAGGGACTACATCCTGATCCTCTCGAGCCACCATGTATTCACCGAATCTGGACACGATTAAGGCAACTTCATCCATGGTAACCTGTGGAAGCATGCCGATTCTAAATTCCAGCCCATCCATGCTCTCAGCGCATCTGGCGAAGGTCTCCTCCCACTCTGGTTCAGTCTTTTCAAAGGACTCTCGGATACTCAGGAAGTTCGCCAATTTGGCCCAGTCCTGCCTCAAGATGGGTCCAGTGATGTCAAAGATATTTTCCTGGACACTTTCCTTCAAAACTTCCAATTGTAGGTCATTCTCTCGCAGAGCCTCTTTATCCAGGATATCGGCAATTATGTTGAGGATTCTGGCCTGAACTTCCTTGACCTGTTCCTCCAATCTGATGCAGTCAACCTTTACCCTCTCCAAGACTTCACCTCGTGTCGTCAAGGCCCAATACCAAGTGTGGAAGTCATAGGCTGCTCCCGCTGCGATGACGCCTCCCTCTATCAATTCTTGCTTAGGAACTCCTTTCAGACTCCTAAGGCAAGGGATTATCCTATCCCGCGCGTCCGGACGGCTGTCCCATACTTCTGCCAAGGAGGCTAGCCTAGAAAGTAAGGCAGTGGCCTGACCATAAACCAAAGTTAATCTTTCTATGAATGCCTCAGCTTCAATCCCCTTACTACCAATTGTGCCTTTGCAGATCAAGCCTGCATACCTGTAAGTTCTAGCCAACATATAGATGACGTAAGAACTCATGTAAAACATTTTGGTCTTCTCTAGGTTGATAAGCTGGTGGTGAAGATTATTGCTTATCATTCTTGCCTAGTTGAACATCTTGACACCTTCTGTGAGGTCCTCAATGAAGTAATACATCCACGACTCGAAGGGTGCTCCCAAAGGACTGCCTGCTATTCTGTTCAGTAAGATAATGATGTCTCCGTAGTCCTCCTTGAAGTCCGTATGTGTCAACTTCTTGGGCATCTTCTTGACCGACGGCCTAGGCTTATCCAGCCATGACTTGTTAATGTTGGCGGCACAAAGGCCAGGGCTTTCATCATATAACTTCTGAGCATCTTCCTTGGTCTTGTAGACAGTTTTAGGATATGCCGGAATGCCGAAGGCCTCCTGAATGGCCAACTCTGTCAGATGTGCCAACACTCTCCCATCGGGTGCCACAATCCGCCTCAACTCAGCATCATAGTGAAGTGCGCACTCCACCATAAGTTCAGCACAGCCAAGCGCAGGTGGGAATCCGACAGCTTGAAATATGCCATTTCTCACCATCCTTCTAGCGGCAGGTGTTGGTAAAGGTCCGTTATGCCCATATATTCTCTTCTTGAATTCCTCAAGGTCGATATGGCCAAGATCAGTGTCTGAGACATCTTTCCACTTTGACTTTATTCTGGTCTCTGGCTGTGATCCTTTACTTGCAAACTTCATCTGTGCCTGCCTAGATGTTTCCCTTTGATCGATCGTCAACCTGCAAGCACAAAATTCTTAACATTAATACAAGATCATTTAAAATTAACTTGTTCTGGGGTGTAGCTTAGACAAAAATTGCACTTTCAGCCTATTGAATTAAAATTTCTGTCAAAAAGCAAGCTGAAAGTAATTAAATCCGCCTATCTATGAATGAAATTCGTGTCGGAAATGAAGTAGAAGATAGAAACACAGTGCAAACACATTGTCGATTAACTTCCAAACCTCGAAGATCGTGTTCTAGCTGCGAATGAATTTACAAATTCAGAAATCTGCTAGAAGAGGTGCGCCAATATGCTGAAAGTACGATTTCAGCAAAGAAATAAATTACTTCTCTCAAAAAATCACACCTGTCAACAAGAAAATGCTACCTCGATTCTCACAACAGTGTTATTCTTATAAATTTCTCCTTTGCGAATGATTTCCTGAAGATTCGAGAGAGATAGCTACTTCTCATTTTATGGCTGAGAAGTGCGATTTTCTTCAAGGCATTGTTTTCTTTCCTCTGATTTTCTTCCAATTTTTAGAAACGTTTTCTTCTCTGATTGGCAAACTTCTAATTTCACTTTCAGTTATCGAGGCAAGTTTCTAATTTTCACCTCTGTGCCATCTCTGCTTGAGATTTTCGAATTTTCTCAAAAATTGTCTAAGTGTTGGAAAAGATATTAAATTAATCGTTTAAAATTAATTTTCCAACGTATTTTAAATCTTCGAATCATGGCAAAGTTAAATTTATCTAAGGCAGAATAGTTTAATCTTCCAAATAATCTCCGGTTTTTGAATTTTTAATTAAAATTCCCTAAGTGTTAGGGAAATAATTAAAAATATTAAAATATTAAATTCCAACCCGTTTAACCTTGATACATGGCTAAGTTCGTTCGTCAGAGGCAAAAATATCTCTTTTCAAATTGTCTGCCTAGCCAACATGTGCTCAATAGCTCATCTGCCAAATTTCAACTTTCTAGGCGGAGTTCTGACCTCTTTGGACATTTTTGTTTAGCCAAACGATCCATCTTCTGGGTTGGGCGAACTTGGAGATCTCTGCCACTTTGCCATTTTTTATTTTTTTTACTAGCGCCTTAGGAATTTTCCAAGCTGAGAGGGGCGGACTTCATGTTTGCTTTGCCAAGCACTCTTTATTTTGTGCCAAAGAATTTCATTCCGTTGTGCTGAGGCGTGATTTTTATGCCGGCCAAACCTCTTCTCCTTCCAGACATTTCTCCGTTTTTCATGCCTTACAATAATTTTCCTTCCAAAGTTGGACGAATTTCTTATAATCTCTTGCCTATGGCGTATTTTATTCTCCATTGGTCTTAGATGGTCTTCACACTTTTCTCGTCATGGCGAATTTTATTCGTGCCTTGTCCAATGGCAAATCTCATTTGTTTCAACCATTTAATTCAATTTCTAGTGAATTCCCTTGTAATTTCACCCCTTTCCAAACATCTTGGAGCGCACCCCTTCATATTTTACCCTTCTCCACACTTCTTGGGGTGGACTTCATGTGTCTCTTGCCATTTTTTTCTAGGCTGGGCGGACTTCATGAGTTTCATGCCATTTTTCTCTAGGGGCGGACTTTGACCTTCTTGTGCCAAGGGCGGACTTTGGCTTCCTTGTGCCATGCGCCATTTCCAAACATCTTGGGCAGACTTCAGCTTCCTTGTGCCAAGGGCGGACTTGGCATCTTTCATGCCTATGGCGGACTTGGCATCTTTCATGCCTATGGCGGACTTGGAGACCACCTTGCCTATGGCAGACTTGGCATATCTCTTGCCAGTGCCTATCTTTGGCATGCCAAAGGTAGGGCGGACTTTGAACTTTCCATGCCATCCCCTTTCTTGAGGGCGCCATTCTCAGACTTAGGCATTTTTCCAAAAATTTTGCCATTTTTCAAACCTTTTTCATTTTACCTTGATTTTCTTGATTTCTGGAGACATGTTGATTTTCTGCTCTGTAGGATCCAAAAATAGAAACTTTTTCCCAAAATAGAAACTTTCCAAAAATAGAAAAAGCAAAAAGCATCCCTAAAAAATAGGAACTCCAGAATGGCCTAAAAATGCCAAAAATCAAAAAAGCAAAAAGCAAAAAAACAGAATCCCTAAAAAATAGGAAGTGTCAGAAACGACCGAAAGCAATGGCGATCTTCATCTACTGGGTCTTCTAAGCACTTCTATGACGTTAAGACACACAAATGGGTTCGAAATCTCAACTTAGCCGGACTGACTTTCAAAATTTACCCAAATTAAAGACTCTAAACTGGCGATTCAGAGGGCGACATCAAAACTTGGGGGTCCCCATTTGCAATGGGGCGATGTGTGAAATAGGTCACAACACATCCCAATTCTATTAAGGAATTTATGTGGTGCACCTCCTGATAGCAACAAATGCCTCATCATTTATTAAAATGATTTCTAATACCTTCAACATGAATCAAAAGGTCTGGAATATTATGTTACAATATTTCCAGTTGCAATCGGCCCAACTGTATATTAAATGAGCATAGAAAATGAATTCCCTTAATGCATATGCAACCTGGAATGGTACGACACTTCAAGACAAAAATAATGATATTTATTCATCCAAAATGTTGCAATATTTAATTCGGAAAATATCTCTACAATTACTCCCATAAAATTCTTCTAGCTATATATATCAAACCTTCTGACTTGATATCAATCAAAACTCTGAAATTTGTCTTTGTAAAGACTTTACAAATTTCCGAACAATTGTCCAATCGTTCATTGATGTTCAACGTGAATCCCAAGTGAATTTGCCATCTGATGGTATTGGGTTTTCGTCCAATCCACCTTGAAACCCAAGGGTTTTCATCCTCAAACTTCCTGAAAACAAAGCTCTCTAAAATACTCTCCATAGTAATTTCCAAAAGATGATAATAATTTCCTTTACCCCCTCTTTTATTCTCTGCCACCTTTTGATTTTTGAGTATGTTTAGCTTTTCCAAAGTGACTATTATTTAATATTTCACCAAAGCATTTAATAAAGTCACTTTGATAAACAAATAAAATATAAATGTCCAAAATATGATTAAAGACAGTTTAAAATTTAATTAATTAAACTTTCCCCTCAAATTCCCCACCTTAGCTTATGGGAATAGAATAAGCTAGCAGACTCTGCTGGGTGATCACTCGGAAAACATGAAAATTACATGCACATTGCTTGCATTGTGTTGATGATCTGCAAATCATTGTTCTTGTTTATTGCTGCTCTATTCTTCCATCTAGTATCAAAGCATATTGGCCATGAAAGAAAACCATGATTATGTGAATTGTTTTGTGTGGGGGTGAATGGATTGACAATTAAGATCTGCATGAAGGACTCCAAATGCCTCACATATATCGCTGCAGTAAAATATCTTTTAACTACCACCAATGTTAATTCTTTCTTTGAGTGATGCTGGCCTCTGAGATAGCTCATGAAAAAGAAGAATGGATTGATTTATTAAAAGTAAAAAATCATTCACAGTGCCTTACAAACAAAGAGCCACAAACTTTTGAAGAAGCTCATGAAAAGGAATAATGGATTGAAGCAATAAATAGTGAGATAGTAGCAATTGAAAGGAATGACACATGAGATTTGATTGAGTTATCTTTTTGTAAGGAAGTTGTTAATCAAAAGTGGGTGTACAAGATTAAGTATAAATTTGATGGCAAGATTGACAAACATAAGGTTAAATTGGTATCCAAAGGGTGCATTCATCATGAAGGTGTTGATTATACTAAAAAAATTTCCTTTATCGCACGATTGAATAATATTAGACTAGTATTGTCTTTGACAACTCAACACGGATGGATTGTTTATCTAATGGATGTTAAGAGTGTTGTTTTAAATGGTTATAGTAATGAAGCAATTTATGCTACCCAACCTAAAGGATTTGAAATACCTTATTAAGAACACTATGTTTATAGATTGAAGAAGGCCTTCTATGGTCTTAAGCAGGCACTGAGAGCATGGTGTTCCAGGATTGACTCATACCTACAACAAAAAGGTCTTGTAAAGAATCAGTTGGATCCCAATCCTGATATTTAGTGATATTTGTATCCTAGTTCTCTATGTGGACAATCTTATCTCCACTAGGAAGACATCAACTTTATTTGTAGGGTTTAGAACAATTATGGTTGCATAATTTGAGATGACTGATTTGGGATAGACGCACCATTTTCTTGGTCTAGATGTATGGCAAAACGAAGATGGAATGTTTGTGCCTAAGAAAAAAGTATGTCTTAGATATCTTACAGAAATTTTATATGACAGATTGCAAACCAATTGCCACACCAATTGAAGTTGGACTTAAGTTGTCCACTTTTGATGAGTCAATGAATCCCACTTTATATAGACATTTGATTGGCATCTTAATCTACTTGACTACTACCAACCTAAAATCACATATATAGTGAACTCAGTATCTAAGTTAATGCTAGAACCTAAGGAGACACATTGGAGTGCTACTAAAAGGATTCTCAAGTATCTTAGAAGGCCATTGAATTATAGTCTCCATTTCCAACATTCAAAGGATAGTAGATTAGTTGGATATACACAAAATCAAATTGTGCAGGTTTAGCAAATGATTAAATGTCTACTTCTAGTAATACCTTCAATTTTGATTTTGCAGTATTTTCTTGGAAGTTCAAGAAACAATCTATTGTGTGACTTTCTACAGCAAAGATTGACTACAAAGTTGTCATCTTCACAGCTTGCCAAGCAATATGGTTGAGGAGATTGTTAGAGGATATGCAACAAATACATGATGGTCCCACCATATTGTATTGTGATAACCAAAGTACTATACAAATGAATAAGAATCAAGTGTTCCATAACAAGACTAAGCAAAATTAAAATTCAAAATCACTATATCAAAAAGTTGGTTCAACAAGGAGTAGTTGAGATTGTATATATCCATAAAGCCCCTTGTTCTTGACCGGTTTCAAAAACTTTGAGATTTGCTTAGAATCCTTACCAATGTTCATTATGAGAAGAATAAAAGAATAATGAACATTTTTAATAGTTATTGTTAACGGACTGTTTTTTTGTTAAGTTGGTAATTAGATAACAATTGCTTTTTCATTCACTTGTCTTTTTGTCTTATAACTGTTATTCTCCTCTCTCAAATAATAAATAGAGAATTTTTAAGCCTCACATATTACTTGCATTGTGTTGATGATATGCAGATCATCATTCTTGTTTATTACTGCTCTATTCTTTCAGACCTAAGACAACAACATACATCCGTGATGAAGATTTGGTTACCTATAAAAAAGTGGCACCATGCATTGGGCACCGTGTCAATCAACTATTGAAAAGATAAAACAATTGTACAGAAAAGACGACTGATCTAGTAGATGGTTGGAATCCATGAAATCCGTTATATTGTCTAACTAAATATGTACTTATGTATAAATGCTCGATGATGAGGAAAAAGATGATGTATCAAACAGAGTGCTGTGAGTTTTGAAGCAAGGAAAATCATTCCTTGCAACACATGTAACTAAGAAACTGTAATGATGAATTGCACAAGGGTCATTGAGCAGAAGAATATCCTCAAATTAGTGAAGAAAATAAATAAAAATATCTCTTCGTGCTTCATATTGTGGTTTTCTACAATCATGCAGGCTCATAATGCTCATTCTACATATTATCAGAGTTCGTAAATAGCTCACTATTCTAACTATACTATTATGTATTTCTACCGATGGTGTTTGTGTACATGTGTAGTTAGCAAAAACCTTACGAAGTGTAAGTCATTGTTGGTATCAAATATTTAACATGACACAGAAATCAAGTTGATATAATGCATTGATTGGCCAAACACAAATTGCTGCGGCATCAAAAGCAACCTAGTCCAGAAACTCCATACGATCCGTGCGATTGCTTTACCAGGGAGGTACTACACACCACTTGTATTAGCACACAACCATAACAACAAAAGCAACTTCTATTTCTCCAGGATTCCCTTTCAGGAGAAAAGAGTCATTTAATTCTCTCTGCACGCACTTTTTGTTACAAAGACAAGCACCTTCAACATTTTTTTTTGTGATCTTTGAATTTTCGTTCACCTTAGAATGTTAGGAGAGATTCTAAGGAGAGCTTCTTCTTCCTTTTCGAATTGTGTCCAACTAGGATGTGTTATTGAAGGGATATTAATACATATTTATAATAGTGAAATTTGTTTATTTAGTTTTGCGTTTATTTTAGTATAATGTTTTAAATGTAATAAAATATTGATAAACGATGTATTTTTGTATTAGGTTTGGTTAATAATACTATTTTCATTTGTATCTATTGTATCTCTATTTTCAATTATCTCCATACATCCATCATTTATCTATTCTTATTTGCACTTACTTTAATACATCTTCTCCATGATTTGAGATCACCATTTTAGGCATATGATTCATTTCTATGTAGCATATAATTCATATGGATCAATCTTGTGGCCCATGAGAATGAACCCACAATTGAAATCATTAAATTCAAATTCAAACTTTCTTGCCTTCTTTATGAGTCAACTTAACATAAATTTGTGTAACATGTTGCTATGTCATGATATTTGAAGATATGTCATGTGCATTTCATTTCATAAGACAATTACAAGGCGAAAATCATTCAAACACACTTTGCTTTTGAAGGGGCAAAAGAATCAAATCAACATTGCTTGAATATAGGTCATCTACATGTTTGTGTATGTTGTCTTCAATATCATTCATCATTGTTAATCATGACTATCAAGGAGGTTGACCTAGTAGAATGCAATCACCTATCAAGTCAACAATCTCCCCAATGATGTCCCTAAACACTACCTTGACAAATTTAGATATCCAGAAGATAAAGGCAAATAGGTTTTTAAGTGTCATTTTGATAGATCATTCTCACATAGTACAAATTAGATTCGCACAACAAATTAAATCCACAATGCTTGGAATCAATATGCCAAATTATGAGAATAACCTAGTTCAAATTTCATCATAATGCTTTGAACATATATAAGAAGTTATGGTTCATAATTACAATTCAAAAATTATAATCAAAACAATAGAAATTATCTATCAATGGTGGAAATCAACTAAATCTTTTCTTTTCTATTTATTTCTAAATTTCTAAATTCTATTACGTAATCTAACACAACTCTAAATTAAACTATTTAATTATCATATTTATAAATCTAATTTTAATAAATAAATCTACATGTTTTTTTACAATATTATATTATACTTTATATTATTGAAGATGGGATTACTTATCTTTTTGTTTGAGACTTTTCACACATACTACTAAAAACCTCTTAGTTAAAGGATCTCTCTTACATTCAAAACCTAATTTTGATAATTGATTTTACTCACAAAAACGTTTTGTTTTACAATTATCTTTTTAAAACTATCTTTCAAATATTAAAACATATTTTATTATAAATAAAATTATATTTAAACTAAATATATATGAATATAATCTTATATAAATTTTAATGATCTAATCTAAAATCTCTCATTTTATAAAAGATAACCTCTTTTATAAAATTTTAATTATATTTTATGATAAAATATCTAAATATAACTATACATCCATCAAATTTAAGATAGACATGCACGTTATACATGAATTTCTACTTTTTTTAATTTTATTTTATTTTAAATTCTATTTCATGCATTATTTTCGTACTGTTTATGCAGTCAACAGACTGCACATTTGACTGTATTTATTAATTAATTGACTGTATTTATTTATCTATTTAAAGTATCCTCGTGAACGTTAAAATTCTATTATATTCTCTTGTTTGGTCCACAAGGAAAAAAGAAAAAAGGCCAAAAAAGCATACCGAACTTGGTTCATTGCGTGTCGTAGGTAGTCGTTTAATGTTTCACGTGAAGTGCCGTTATCACTTTCGCTTCTAACTGTCGTACTTGTCTGTGACGTGCAATGCTATTCCAACCATCATCTTTGTCTTTCTTAAAGCCGTACGTGCCCAGTTACCCACCCACGACTGGTTCGAACAGAGATGTAGTTACAGCTTGGGATGCATATTTTACTTTACTCTTTAGTCATTGGACTCGGTGTCCGACCGACTTTAGGAGATTATCGAGCTTCAGATTTAATATTACAAGCAGAAAAAGAGGACTAAAACGAAGCCGGATCATCAGGAATTTATCTTTGTTATGTGTTTTAGTTTGGCCTAGAAAGAGACTTAACAGGAAGCTAAACACTTTTTGGCTGCATCTGTCTCTTTGTTCATCTAAAGGTGTCATCATTACCAAAAAATACAAAACGTTGATGTTTAAGAAAAGTTGTTGCATGAAGTGGGATCTGCAGATACAATCCATTTCATTGTCTAGGACTAGGTTGCTTGTCTTTGCTATTTTCATTGTTATTTATGATGGAACTAAACAAAATCCAACAGAGCAGAAAAAAGTGGAAAACTGGCAGTGGACAAGATTCTTTAGTATGAGAAAATGCTACTAAATTAAGGCTTTAGTCCAAAAAAGGTTTGGAACCCATCATTGGAATGACAAAAATATGTGAGACTCTTTTGGGTTGTGTAGGTTCCAATGTTTCACGTCTCTTTACGGGTCTCCATGGACCATCATCAGGGAAAAGATTAAAGACAAAAGGGCGTTCAAAAATTCATAAAATGAATCATCTAAACTGAGATGCATTTAAAAACAAAGTTGTAGTTGGAGGAAAAGAGCAAAGCATATGTACCTGCTGCTGTGCCTATCCATGTAGAGCAATTTGAATCCACCATAGTGAGCACAAGCCGATTTCCATTAAGTAGACTGGAATTCCTATTCACATCTTCCACAGCGACCTCAATGGCTCTCTTTGCAATATCTCCAATGGTGGTATTGTATGCAACCAAAGCCCCTATATTTATAGTTTTGGGTTTTACATTTTGGGGAAACAATAAGCACAAAGTCATCACCAAGAAAAAACCCACCATTGGGTGCATATGCAGGCGAGCTAAACGGGCCTGTCTTAAAACTTCCTTGCACACAAGTTAGGTATTTGGGCATGTACAAGAACCTAAAAGGGCTCAAAATAGGATTATTCAGAATTAAATGCCTAATGGAGTAAGTACAGGGAACTTGGTATGTTCAGGGGCAAAGAAATAGTGCAGATTGAGAGAGTTTTCAAGATAATGTCAAGAGCAAGGCCAGATGAGTTGAGTAGGCAACCATACCCAGCTGTCCTTCAGAACTTCTCCTTATAGGTTATAGTAAAGATTTTCTTCTCCATTACCCAAGCCTAAATATGATCCTCACCGTGTAAGACTGCTTATTCTCTCTAGTCCTAATACCTTGGAAAATATTGAAGGGTAACTTCCAAAGTGGAGCTGGTATGGGAGGGATACAAAGGATGTTTTATTTGCAGTTTCAAGCACAGATTAATGGTATTTATAATGAGAAAAATGGCTATCTTGGAAATGTCCCTCATGAATTGTACGGGACGGTGTACATTTTGGACTTTTCCAGGAAGGGGATCGCAAAACTGTGGGAACCTGTGCAATAATCCTAACAACAATCTTTCATGAGTACCAATTCGCAAACTACTGGTATAGTGGGAAATCTAGCACCAGTGTAGCTCAAATTGGATTTTAGTTTCTTCTCCTTAGAAAACTCTTTGAATGCCTCACATTGAAAACGTGTAGGTTTATTGTTAAAATGGGGTAATTGTTTATAAAATCATTTTTTATACATTATCAAGAAATTGTTGATTTATTGGGGAAGTTGAATCCAAACAGACTCCTTTTGAAGGGGTGAGGCCAATCCTGGCCCACTTTTAGCTAACTGGGTACTTCTCTCTCTTTCAAACAAGTTCCAGACGATCCATTCTCATACTATAACAAAAGGTCCAAAGGTTGTTTCTCTAAAATAAGGGAGCATTTTATTTATTTATGTAAACTTACTTTTATTTATGCAAACTTTTCTTTTTTTGGGGTAATTTTTTAATAAAATATAATATGTATTAACAGATTATTTATGATCATAAATTTATGAAATGTAGATTGATAAAGATTTGAGTCAAAATTTTGATAAATTATTATTTATAAAAATGAAAAAACTTTCTAATAATTTTGGCGTTTCTGTAATTTTTTAACTTTTCTTTTATAAAATGCCGATAGAATTGAAGAATATATATATTGTGAAGTGTTTTTTTTGAAGATAGGCTAGTATTTGGTGAACTCGATATGGATTCTTGCCCAAATAATTTGGGAGTTTATGGATTTGGGGAATTATACCCTTTAAAGGGTCATGATACAACTTGATGGAGCAATAGATTGTTGTCCAATAATTTGGGGATTTGTGATTCAGGAGCTCAAGGAGGTAATAATCTAAGAACTCGAATATTCAGCTTGAGAGCTACACCTTTTTGAGGATTACAAGGTAGCTTGATAGAGTAACACTTGGTTTAGGATTTATTTTTTTCAAAGAAAAATCTTCTAAAGACAATGAATTTATTTGTTTCGAACAACATATTTTTTTGTGTGGAATATAAAACTTTAAGTGGGGGTGTTGGAATATTAAGGTTTACCTTAATAAAGTCACTTGTTTTTAAAAAAAAAAAATTAGTTACATTCCCATAAGTTGGTAGTTTGAGAAGTTATATATGAGAGGCTTTAAATAAAAAGCCATATTGTAATGCATTTCCAAATGAACTCTCTCAATAATATTATTATTTATTTTTGTTTATTACTATGCAAATGTAGTGCTCTTGATATTTGCAATTAGGTGTAGGGTTAATCTTGTAATATGTAATGGTGTCATAGTGTAAAATAAATGAACCTCAAGTATATTTAAAACATGACATAAAGTAGAATATAACATGGCATTACACAAAATTATATTATGGCATTCACAATATATTTGATCATGTCATAAACATATGACATTGATGTTCATATATATTTAGAAGTGTTAATTAGTGGATTTGTGAAAGTTTATTGGTGGGGCTATCCATGCACATATTTTGGGTAGCACTTTGAAATGACTACTTAAGAACCTACGTCCACATAACGACTCATCCCATGGTCTTCATTGTTATTTATAAACCTAAACAATAGCTTCAAGCCCCTAAGTCACATATAAAGATGTGCTATTTTAATATATCATTTAGAAGCTTGATGTACACAAAATTAGGGTGTGCAAATACTAAGCCATCTCCCCTATATTTAACAAATCTATGAAATCATAACAACTTTAATTAAAATCTCCTTAGTATTAGTTGGCTAACATATGCATATCCTAGTATATTTAGGAATAAGGTATGTACAACTCTTAAATCAATCAAGATGAATTAATATTCCCACTCACCTTTAACTAATCTAGACACCTTAAATATATCTACTTAAAAATATTTTTAAATATCAAATTTTAATTATTTTATTTACATTTAAATATTTTTTTATTTCTTTTATTGTTTACTTCATTTGTATTTGAAAAATTATTTTTATTTAGATAAGAATTATTTTATTTTACTTTAAAATTATTTAAAAAATTATTTTGTTTATTTATTTATAACATTTATATACAATTCAAAACTTTTTTATTTACTTGAAAAAATTATTTACTTACAAATTACTTTATTATTTTATTTTAAAAAATAAATATTAACTCTAATTTTATTTTATTTTTATCAAGATCACGATTTGACAATCCATACAATCCATAATGCTAATCTAGATTTGGCTTGTGAATGGCATATGCTATCAATCAGTCAAGATAAATTCTTATATGACATAATTATTGTGATCATTGTAGCAAAAATCTTTCTTAAAATTAACTTAAAGGAACCAAAAGATCAAAAAATCCCTCTATTGATTGGAATAAACTCAGGACAATTCATAAAATGTGCAAATAGCTCGCATTGTTTTTGCAGAGTTTTCTTACTAGGAATTATCAATAACTATGACAGCCACTATCGTATACTGCGGTGCGATGATGTACCTTCACTTTTACTTCGACTTATTTCCCCCTGCTCATTAGTCTTTCCCCCCTGCTCATTAATCTGTTCTTCCAAACAAACAAAAGAAAGAAACCTTATCAGAGCACTCCTGCTGTTCTTTGGATCATCGGGAGTAGTTGAACGACGCCTGAATTGAATAACCGAATAACATATAAAAGCAAGAAAAGCAGCAAAGGATGTCACGCCCGTAATCATGAAAAGACCCCAAAAGTTTGTCAGACCAAGCTGTTTGGGTCCTTCCTGCTCGGCATGTGAATTACAGCTATTTACACCCAACCATTTATCATGAATTCGCTGGAGTTCACCGTTCTCTGAAAGGTTCAGAATTGCTATTGATATGTCAAATTTTAGTGGAGAGCCCTTTTGGAAAACCTGTCAAACAACAGAAAAGGAAAAAGGAAAAACCCAAAACCCACAATTCAGAATTTCCACGAAAAGTGGAAAAGTAGTATCTGAAATGCAAAATACAACTTGTAAAAGCCTGTGATCAATGCCAGAAAGACAATGGTTGTAGGCAAAAATGAAGAGAACACTTACAAATCCCCATGAAGTTTTGGTGAATGGCTGACCAGCCATTTTGAAACCACACCGGTTTGCTAAGAGAATTTTGATAGCTGGAAGCTCATCTACAACTGCTCCCACACCTCCTCTGCTTGGTCCTTCCAACAGAGCATTAGCATAACTTTCAGGGGATTCAAGAGGAATAAGTCTGGATTGAGCTATATTAAGCTCCTCTGACAAATAGTTTCTAACAAAGGACCCACTTAAATACCCTATTGGGACATTGCTTGATATCAAATCATCAATTCCTTTAATTGTGGATGAAAGCTGTTGCACAGTAAGGATTGAGGTCAAACTTGCTGTGTAACTTGATTGAATGATTAATACTACAAACAGCCATATGATTAAAACCGTCCGTGCAAGGCAGCTCACAACTTGTTCTTCTGCATCATTCCCATATTGTTTTTTATCAGATTTTATATCTCATCATTCATTGTAAGTAGTAAACTTGGAGACAAGCACCGATTTTGGTTGTACTTGTCGTACTTAGTAGAACAAAGAAGCAGTAAACATAATTAAAGCAGAAAGTTATCAAACTTACTGTGGGCAAAAAACATTGTTGAGAAGGAGAACCTGTACAGAATCATTACACAAAGTGGTGAGATGTCCAAGTTTTCATAGTTTCATAATATAAATTAAAAGCATTTCTAATAAATTATTTGGCATTCCATTCAAAGATATAAATGTAATGTTGGACTTTAAAGATTAAAAAACTTATCTCAAGCAATTCTGGTCATGTGATTGAAGAAGTCCAAGTAACCCCTTGACAACAAACGTGCATAAACTAACGGTAACAATAGAGGAAACACAAAGATCAAAGCACAATTTCACACTAGAGACGAGGAACAAATATTGGAAAAAGTGATGACTGTGGAAGTAATGCTTGTTTTACCTAAGGGGTAAAATAAACATTAGCCAAAAATAAACTTTAGTAAAGATTACTGTTAACTCCAGAAATTGCACCCTAAAAACTAAGCACCTAAACACTTAGAAATTTTGGAGAACATGGGAACAATCACCAGCTTGTGGGTAAACTATGAAGGTGACTGAACCTCCGGGTTCTAGGCCGGTTCCTATTGAATGCAACTTGATACTTCACCTAACCTAACGAAAACTGAAACTTGATGGAAAAGGGATAAGAGACTAAAAATTTTGCAAAACTTTAAAGAATGCGAATGGAAAAGGTGATGCACCAAAAATGATAATATGGAGCCACTTAATCTAATAACACAATGAGTAGATAACCAGAAATGATAATGGTACAACCTTAGTGGAAAGCTAACACATATAAGTATTTCATGAAAAGATTCTAAACTGGATATTATGAAAGGAAAATAATCACATTCAATAACTACCAATTAGACATACAGGTCATGACCTATGCATAACTTTTACTAGCTTCTGAAAACACTGAAATGAGACATTAGTTAAAGGCTTCTAAAGAAATGAAACACAAAAACCACATCAATCACAAGTACATAACAATGAAACTCCAAGATAGATCTGAAAATCTCTGTATTATGCTCAAAGGCAAATGACAAAATAGCTCACATGAGAAGTAGACTCCAAAGGAATGCCAAGGATATCCAAACTGATCACAACAACACTTTCTTCCTTCAAAAACTCCAACTCCTCCAGAAATGAATAAGGAGATCCAATATAAAGGAAAAGCTCCCACCTAAAACCCCCCCAAAAATAGAAACTGCATTTCAAAATGCAAGGGTCGTGTTGTGACCTTTTTCACACATCACCCCATCCCAGATGGGGACCCCCTAATTTTTGCTCCATTCTGGTCTTTTGGCTTTGGTTAGTGCGTCTCTCTCTCTATCTCTGGTCCTTCCGGGGATGTCCCATCGTTTGACCTGGTTGAAGTATTGTTCAAGTCTGTGAAATTAGGGTTTTCATCAGTCAGGCTTATTAAAGGTCAAACTGAGTTATAAAATTGAAATTCGAGCTTAGTACAGCAGTCAGAAGACTTCCAGCAGGGTCCCACTAAATTTTCACTGTATTCCGACAACTTACTATTTTTAGTAAGTATTCAATTTGGGACTATTTTATCGAGATTTTGGAATTCTGTTAGTTCCACCACAATCAGGCAGCTTCAGAATGCCTACGCGCGAAATTTGAATGGATTCCGACAACTGGCTATTTTTAGCAGTTCAGCCTTTGGAGGCTATTTTCAGGATTTAAACGAGCAATTCTCTGGTGAGTGACAGGGGAATTGATCTGGGTTTTCGAAGACCTTCGCAATGATATGACATGCAAATGGATCAGGTCAGTTTTCGAGGACTTACTATTTTTAGCCAGTGCCAAAACTTTGACCAGTTTTCTGGGTTTTTCTGGGTTTTTTGAGATCCCACGGGCACTGTGATATGCAAACTCGTCCGACATCCGGGTGACCACTTTCCAGACACTTACTATAAATAGCAGTATCATCCCAGCAGCTACCCACCACTCCAGTCCAGCGATCAGGTGCAATCAGGCACGATCAAGGACAGTCAGGAACAAATCAGAGCACATGCAGATCAGATTAGGGTTTCCCCTACCACGTCTAAAAATAGATGAAGCAAAATGCAAAGATTTCAAAACGAAGCACGCCACCGGAATCAGCATCCTTCAGGCTACCTATTGGTAAAATTTGAACACGATCTGAATACTTACTATTTTTAGCAAGTCACCTCATGGCTAAAAATAGCACGTCCTTGTCAAGTAAAAGGTGTAAGCGAGTCTCTTGCAGCATCAAGGGCAACCGGAGCAAATTCCAAAACAAACGGAGATACGAAATTGATCAATTCTAGGGTTTGCCAAAAATAGCAAATGGCTAAAAATAGCATGTATTGTGCCAGATAAGATGTGAACAGGAAGACAACACCAGATGGAGGCACAACCACGCCAGTTCCAGTTCAGAACGGGGTGAAAATCAATGAAACCCTAATTTTTCCGAATTTGCTAAAAATAGAAAGCTAGAATAGGGTTGGGGCGTTGGAAATTTTACAAATATAGCTGACAGGCACACACCTTCATATCAGCCCAGGAGGAAGGAAAGCTTCAAAATTCTCTAAGTGTGAGATTTTCCTGAGCAAGGTGTGAAATGCGCCAGGGGGGAAGGTGAAAGGTCACCAAAATTTGGGAATTATTCTAAGGCATCAAACTTCCTAAGGTATCCCAAAATGCGCCTTCAAGAGGCATTGAAATTCTTCTAAGGCAAAGAGTTTTTCCCTGTCACACCCCCATATGCGCCTAGAGAAGGTGAAGGGACACTATGGACATAGTATTTTCCTCCTCACAAGCCAATATGCGCCTAAGGCAAAGAAACTTCCCTCTCACACTAGCAAATGCGCCTAAAGGAGCTGAAGAGTCAGTCAAAGGGGGCGAAATTCCTTCCAACACAATGAAATGCGCCCAAAATGGAAGTCTACTAGCCTAAATGCGGCAAGGGGAGCTGAAAAGTCACTCTAGGCGTGGATTTTCCACCTCACATGGGAAAATGCACTTGAGAGTGGAAGTTGCTTGGCCTAAATGCGCCTAAAGGAGTTGAAGGGTCACAAGGTAATGACATTTTCCTTTGCAAATGGCAAATGCGCCCAACATGGAAGTAGCCTAGTCAAAATGCGCTTGAGGGAGATGAAAGGTCATATCTTAGGCATGGGAATTGCTCTTCTCCATGACAAATGCGCCCAAGGTAAGGATGAAAGGTAAAACGTAGAAGTGAAAGTGAAAAGCGCCAAGGGTAAAGGAAGTCTTCTCCTCAACATGTCAAATGCGCTTGGAGGTGGAAGTCCACAAGGCTAAATGCGCTAGGAGGAGATGAGGGGTCACTGTGTGAAATACGCCAAAGGGAGAATAATGTCAAGAGGGCGTGATTTTTAAAAGACCAAGGATTTCTTTTATTTTCTTTTTCCTCTTCATTATATGAAGCGCGCCTAGTGAGTGGGGATTTATGAAAAATGAAGTGAAAAAATTGCTAAGTATGAGAAAGAAAGTCTAGGCGTGGAATTGCCTAAGGAATAAAATGAAACTCATGAGATGTTCAAATGCGCCCTCTAGAGATAAAATTTTAATTTTCAAAAAATTCCTAAGGCATTTTCTTAAGGGAAAACGAAGAATACGCCTAGAAGATGGTGCCAAATTTCCAGAGTTATAAAAATCTTCAGAGGAAAATTCTCCAGGGAAAATCAAGATAATTTGCCAAGGCCGAGAAGATTGAAATTGCAGGAGTGAAAGACATCCGGAGGACAGGATTGAAAACATTAGCCTTTTTTATTATTTTTAAAAAATAATGAAAATTAAACGGACCCCTTCGTCCGGATACACATGAAGACAATGGATTCTGGGAAGATTTTTCTTCTGGGTATTAAATGTTTGCAATTCAGAAGTGATTCAGAGTTACTCCATGCCTCACTCATGTCGTTTTGATAGATATTTTGCCCGATACCTATTTTAATAAAAATTCCTAAGGCAAAATTGAGAAATTTCTCTAAGGCAAACGAATAAAATGGATGAGAAATTTCGCTAAAGAGTTTGAACTTGATAATTTTGCCAGAATGCCTCAGCCAAACTTTTCGAAATTGTTCAAAGAAGTAAACGATTTAATATTTTAAGAAATCAAACGCAACGAGGCAGGCCTATGCAGAGGTGATGAATTCACAATTCTAGAAGTTTGAGATTCCGATGCTTTAGACGACAAGTGTTACAACTGGAAAAGAGAGGGGAAATGAATTCAAAATATTTGCTAAGTTTAGCCTCTGCAGGAATTCGACCAAGCTATAAGTTTTAAAGTCCTTCATTTTTTTCTCTCACAAGTTGCTGAAGAGCTAAAAGTAAGAAGTTCGAATTTGTGAGAGGAGCTGGAGGTTGAGGATTTTGAATTTTTTGGAGAGCTAGAGTTTCTAAATTGCTACAATTGTGAGGAGGTTCGAATTTGTCAAAGTGAAGTTGCTGGAGGACTGGAGTTGCTAAAGTCACAAACTTGTTGGAGAAGTGCGACCTACCTTGTCAGAATTTCAAGTTGCTGAGAAGTATGAGTTTCTAAATTGCTACAATTGTGAGGAGGTTCGAATTTGTCAAAAGTGAAGTTGCTGAATGCTGAGGTGCGACTTGGGAAGAAAGTTTTAAGTTGCTGAAAGTTGCTAAGTTAGAAGGAAAAGTACGAACTTCAAAGAGGAGGTTTCAAATTTGTTAAAATTAAATTGCTGCAGGCAAACATTTCCAAGTATTGGGCATTGTGTTGCTGTAACCCAGCGGAAACTTCTAAGAACGTTGAAGTAAACAGGAAATAGTTGAGGTTTGTAGTTGAAAACATCAAGAAGTGTTGCAGCCTTTGTCAATTAAAAGAAAAATCTGCTGACACCCTCAATAATGGTTATTATTTTATTTTAAAAAATCTTGTTTGCTGACTATCTTACCCTTTTTGCAGAATAGCCGAGTCAAGTAGAAGAGCTGCAGGCAAGAACGTCCACACTGAGTCCAGACAGGCAATTAACCATGCTTGGGGTGAGGCTCGCATCTATCAGACGAGAGTTGTTCTCCGTCTAGGGGCTTTGATGAGCATACCTCAACACACTTTGGTTGAAGAAGGTGTTATCCAGCAGGGAGATAGATACGACTTTGCCAGATGGTATTCTTCAATAGTCACAGGCCGGGGATTCTATGATGCATCACAAGCAGATTCGGTCAGGGTCAGGAAGGCCATGACGAACATCTTGGATGGAGTTCTCAACACATTGGAGGCAATCTTTGCCAGGAGGTTGACTTCTGAAGAGATAACTGCAGATGGACTAAAGGACAGATTGACGCCATTCTTCTCTGAGGTGAAAACCTTCACTCAGGATGATTTCGAGAACACTGCCACGTTCTCCAGTATCATACAGAACACCCAGGATGCCCTTGTTGCCTGGAAGAAATCATGTGCCCGGCATGGGCAAACAGTTGCAGTTTTAGAGTTTCAGTTGGATCACATTCCTCCTATCTCCGATCAGGAAGTTGAGGAAGTATTAGCCAGGTTCACCATATTTGCAGCCAGCGAGAAGGAGAAAGGAAACGCTCTTCTGGATGACGATCTGCTGCAGGAGGACGATGTGCATTGATTGCAGGTAGTGGACCTGCAGAGGAGTGGAGAATATTCTGCACATTCATTGCCCCACTCCTCTCAGTGGCGGTTTTTAGGGCATAAACCCTAATTAGGGCATGGGTGGCTCAATCCGAGCCCTTTATTGTAATCAGATCTGAACCGTCCACTGGACTGGGTTTATTATAAAAGGGGTATCCCCCCTCATTTGTAATTCATTAGATAGAATTAGAATCAGAGATAGATCAGAGCTAGACTGAGATAGAGATTGATCAAGTAGAGCTAGGAGTTAGCTTAGTTGGAAAGGAAAGAAAGACTTTCCCTTTGAAATTTTTTGCAAAAGATTGTTGTGTAAGACTCTCATGATATAAAGATTTCATTGATTGGTGACTTCATTTTGTGTTGTGGGTAGTTGACGAGATCTTTTTGTCTTTCCAATTCGAATAGAGTAAAGTAGAATAGATTTTGCTTCCATGCAAGTAGTGTTAATTGTGGAATGCAGCATTGGTTTGAACATATCTCCCTATATCCATACCACTAGCAGGCTTGCTGACGGTAAGTCTACCCTGCGTGGTCAACTAGAATTTCAGCACTTAACTTTGGTTGTGATTTGTGTGTCCATCTGCTTCGTAGTGAAGGGGCGTGCATGTTGAATCTCGATCTGAATATCTACCTATCCTTTGAAGATTGCATCGGCTTTGTCAGAGTTGTCCGAAGGGGAGACGATACAAAGTTTGGTTTGGAGATTGTTAAAGTTAGTTTTGCCTTCCATCCTTAGAGATAGATTGTAGGATTCCTATCCCTTTCCCTTTAATTCAGTATTTTCCGATCGACCCAGACATCAGAACAATATCGTCAAAATCAGTCATTTGCTTCACTATGATTGAACAACTACGTAAGTCCCCTTGAAATAACCAGAATATACACATCAACCAACTGAGTCTATTCACGATAAGAGGAACCTTGGAGTTGAACGCATGAACTTTCACGCAATCTTAGCATGCGGAATACTTTGATCAAGAGAGAATAGAGTGACCGTTGGACATTTTATTCTGTGCTGGCGTTGTCATAAAAAGCACGTCAACAGGTCGGATGTGAGAAAAATCCCTCTAAAAATGGACTAAAAATCTCCACCTAAGGAGTCCAAATAGCCTAAAAGACCTATCTGTCCAAGTGCTAATGATGACCACTCCAGTTTGGTCATAACAACCCCTAAAATAACTCAAATGACTTTTGAAATAGTCAAGTTTTCTAACAAACATCAATAGCATGTCAAAATGCCACCCCTCTTTCTTCCACCTAGTCAAAATTTGACTTTTCAACCCCTTATCTCTCCAAATCCGAAAATGGACTCATTCTCTTGGCACAAACAGTTTGCCACATCTCCAAAATTTATGCAAGTTACCAAGATTACATTTTTTTTGACCAAGTCCTAATGATTTGACATTGCATCCTCAAGACTTTTCATTTGCATTTTAAAAAATATTTTATTTTAAATGATTTGTAGTGTCATCATTTAAAACAAATATTTACAATTGGATTAATGCAAAAATAAAGGAGGAGAAAATGTCAATTTTTGCATTTTTATCAACATTTATTTAAAGTGATTCAATAATATCACTTAAAATAAAAGTTTTTAACATTGTAAAATGCAAAAAATAAAAATAAAACTTGATTATTTTAAAGTGATATTATTGAATCACTTTAAATAAATGTTAGGAAAAATCGCGGCCAAGCATAAATGAATAAAGTTTCTTGAAATAAACCTAAGGCAAAAAATGCCTCAACCTCCTCTACGCACTCTCTAGGGTATTAACCCTAAATGAAAGTGAAGTTCTTCATTTGTCTCATTTGTATTTGTTGTTTAGAAACCTTATGCTGAGCACCGCCATTCAAGGTGTGAACCCTAGCCGACCTTTGGTGCTGGAAATGTTTTGTGTTTTCGCCATTCTGAAGTCTTTTCTGGAGGTTCTTTAAAAGCTGCAAGACTCACTGCTTCTCGCCATCACCAAGGATTTTCTGGAATTTCTATCTGTGTTTTTTGTTTCCTTGTCTGGCTGCTATGAGCAACCTGGGTGAGCTTTTGTCTTTTGGAAAAACGTGGGAAACCGAAATGCTCATGATCTTGACAAAGTTCCACACAGTAGAGCTAGTAAGTTTTTTTGTTCTTCTCTGTGTGTTTATAGCTCGAAAATCTCATTTCTTTAGTTGCAAGATACTCCATTTTGCTGTGATGCCATTATGACTACCTTTTATTGTCTTTTGCTAGTATTGCTTGCTTCTATGGCCGCAGCTACATGTTGGCTCGAAATTTTTTGAAAGGAATAGAAAAGCTAAGTCTGGTTTCTACACTTGCATTTTTTGCTATTCTGAAACCCCTTGGACGCCATTTTTCTGAAGGTTTTGAGAGCTTTACTCCTGGTTCTTGTCTCGGCCGCCATAGGCATTTCTTGTAGAGCTTCTTCCTTGGCACAAATAGAAACACAGCTGCTCTGTTAATAGTTCAAAATCCTTCATATCACTGGCTACAACAAATGTATTTTCTGATTATTTTTTTCCTGCATTCAAACATTGTTTCTGCTGTGTATTTCTGAAAGGCTGCCATAAATATATTCTGAAACTGATATTACATCTATGCTGATTTGAATCATACTATAACATGCTTTATTATATAAGGTTTCAATGTTATGGATAACACGTCCCTTTAATATAATATGTCTCTGTTTGATCTTGAAACCTGTAAGCTAACCATTCTAATGCTCATGTCGAGCTCATACCCAAAGGGAGCCTCGGTTAGGGGCACATATGCATTAGAATGGTTAGTTTCCTGCACACTTGCACAAAAATATTAGCAGTAGACTCCTCTTTTCATCATTCCAGCACTGAAAATGATCTTTACTATCTTTGATATGTTATTCAGAAAAGGGGAAAGATAGTCTATATGGGGTAGCTAGTTATAGGTATTTAGTCATTGTTTAGATCTTCCAGGATCTAACCCCACCATTCTTTTCTTTCTTATGCAGGAAATAGAAAAACAAAACCTAGCAGATCGGGAGCTGGACCAGGAGCAACATCAAAAATCACTTAACCAGTCAAAAGCTGAAAAGGCAATGACTGGTTACCTCTAACCCTACCTTCACATATTGTTGTACCCAAACCGAAATTTTTGCTTCATTAAGGCATTTTGCTTAAAATGGTCTAAACCTTGTAAAAGTGGGGTCAAAACTCAGTTTTTGGGAAAATAAAGTATGGGCTTTTAGTCAGTGTGATGCCAGGAAGATACTGGCAAAATTTGAAAATTTTGAAAATTAGGGTTTCTGAAATCTATTTTTAGCCCGAAACCCTAAAAAATAGGAACTTGTCAGAATTGGATGAAATTAATTTTGATTGGCTTATTTCACATCACAATCACAGTGGTGAAGTCAGTTTCAGTTAAAAGTCAGTTTAAGGCTGGTGGGTAGTTTTCACTTTTTCAGGAGAAAAGTTAGGATCTTCGGGGTCATCAATGGCAGTTGGCCAGTACCAGGTATCAATATCTAAGCCTGAAACTCAAAGAGGAACGCTCTACGATAAAAGATGTTGGAAATAATGCTTTTTGATGGAGGGGATTTTCAGATTGGCAAAAAGTGCTAAAATATTCTAAGTCTGGGAACTTTTCACTATGTAACGTAGTAGACACTTGCGCAATCAACGTGCAAATCAACTTTATAGTGTCCGTACATGTGAAAATGATGAAGTATAGTCATCCACACACCTCAGCAGTCACAACGCTTCGACATGGTCAACCGCAGTGATGGATACAGCGTTTGCAAAGCATAAAATGGTGAAAATCAATGAATTCAAAACAAATCCGCTCCCCTGTAGCCCAGGGGCGCCCTTCCATTTGAAGGTCAAGATTTGAGTGTTTTGGATAAAGGATACATTCATTATGTTCAGTTTTCAGTCAGCTTTCCGATTAGCCATGAAGCAAGATCATCCGAGTTGCAGAACTCCGGCAAACGAAGACAGAAGCAGAGGTTACGAAGAGTGTTTTCATCAAGGAGGCAGTCTAGAAATGCAGATCCGCTCCCTTCTAGCCCAAGGGCGATTTTCTTTTTGAAGGCCCAGATCTAGATGCATGTGTGTTTTGATGGTTTCAGTCTTTGCGGAATTAGTTTAGCTTTTCAACGAGCTATCAAGCGAAAGCGTATCCAGTACAGAAATCTAGTTATCAGCGTTAGAAGTGGGAATTGCAGGCAGGATACATGTCAGAAGAAATGAATTCAATGCAAATCCGCTCCCCTGTAGCCCAGGGGCGATCCTGAATATGATTGGTTTGATGGATGAATTTACAATTGAGGTCTTCATGAGATCTCTTCCAGCTCAGTCCAGCTTTGCAGTGTATCCGTTCACAAGATGATCCGATATTCTGAGTAACTGTGACAGAGGTCCTACCGAGCATGTAAAACAGAGGATGGTGAAGCGTAGCTACACAAAGCTGCACAGCTGTAGGCTAGGGGCGATTCTCCTTTAGGCCTGCCAGACGGGGTTATTTGCAATTACAGTCTTCACAAGACTTGTGTGCAATTACTCAAGCTATCCAACGAGTCTAGCCGACAGCCTCCGGGATTTGGCGAATGCTCGTACGTGCGAGGTCAAGATGATAATGCTGTAAAGAAGAGCTGATTGAAGGCAGTTCAAAAAATGACTAAGTGTAAGAATATTATTTTCTTTGAAAAAGGCGATTTTCTTTTAGAGGCCTTAAAAGCAATTTTCTGGCTTCGTCGTCTCCAAGAACATCTCTTGCAAGTTGACCAAACTGTACAGCAAGACAGACGGCACGCATATCGGAACATTCCAGTTCCCGGTATCAAGGGTCAAAGTATGGTGTTCAGATGAAAATCACACTTTTCTCAAAATGGTGTTTGAGCTATCACAGAATAGGGGCGCTCATGCTTTTGGGGTTCTTAATACAATTTTCAAATCCCTCATATACAGTCATTGGATGCAGAATACTTCTAGTCATGCAATGAATCCATTATTCAGTCAGTGGAGTTCATTATTCATTGTCAGCGGCAGTTTGAAGCATCAGAAGGCAAAACTAAGAAATGGCTAAGTCTGGAGTCAAAACATCAATTTAATCAGAGGCGCCTAATTTTCTAAGGTATCAGATGATGATTTTAGCAGTTGTTGCTCCCAGCAGACATTTCATCCTTGTCATACAAGCTTCGCGGTGGATATCTCAGCACGGTCGCAGGATCATTCAATCATCCGGAAATCAGAGTTGAACAGGGTCAGTTGTAACTTTGCAGTCAGCTATAAAATAGGAGATTCTCAAAAATCTCATAACTCTTGCAAATGGAAGCCTAAAAGATCAAAATTTGACTTTTTGGAATCAGGGAAGTGTGTTGAACACAGCAAGATGCTATTTTTGGCAAAAAATGAAAAAAAATATTTTTGCATGCAGAGCATTGAAAAGTGACGAATTTCTTCAAAGACAGATATTGGCGCCATTTTTAGTTTTTTGCATGTGTTAAAAATTAAGATATTATTTTTAATCTGAAGACTCAGAGACAGTGGCAGTTCAACTGGAGAGAAGCCAATCGATTTTCCTTTTTCTAAATTAGGGTTGCATTATGCATGCATGATGGTACGAATTGTTTATTTAAACAAGCATGGCGCCTTTCATCATTCACATAGCTTTGAAAGTTCGAATTTCTTCAAAGAGATTGGCGAATTTTCATCAAAGGATCAAGTTCGAAGGTGATAAAATATTCTTTTGCAGGTACAAGTTCAGATTCAGCATCAGATTCAAGGCAAAGTGGCGATTTTGACAGAAGAAGATAATAATTAAATAAAAAATTTTAAAAAAAAATATCTTTCTTCTTCTCTATATTTCTTCCATCTTCTCGTCTTAAATTCTCTTGCATGTTCGAAGTGTTGGCAGATTTTGGCAAAACAAAATATCTGGGTTGATTCAGAAGAGCTTTCTCAGCAAAACCCATGTGCCAGAATTTTTCAGGAAAATTTGTTCCAGAACATCTGTTCTTGAAGCTTTAATTTTCTCAACCGAAATTCTTTTGCATGGCTGAGTAAAGGGTAAATTTTTGCATTTCTGACGTTCTGGGTTGTCTTAGAATCATTTTATGGACAAAACCCATATCTCATATTTTTTCATAAAAATTCTCATCCGACAAGCTATTTTTAGCCTCAGCAGGCTATTTTTGGCTTTCCAGAAAAGTTGTCAGAATATAGCCGTGTGCACAGTCAACAGGCAAGTTTTTCAGAATGCAGTTCACTCAGCTCGAATTCAAGACCAAATCGGTCTTAACCCATGACTTCATCGGAACAGTTGATACAGATCTACATAAGGTGTTGCCGGAGGTAGTTTTGGATCCACTCAAAATCAGGGATTCAGTTATCAAGAATATTCAGCAATCCGGGTTACTTGAGGCCGCTTCCATACCTATTTCGGTGCATTGCGTGGAGTTTGTAATATCTTGCATCAAGCATTACAATTCCGCTACACGAGAGATACGGTCAATAGATGGACGTGTTATATGCAGTCTCAAACCCCTTGATATCGAGCGAAGTCTGGATATTCCTCAACATTCGGATGGGATGGTTATTTCCATGAGTCAGAGCGAGCAGGCATTCAATGCTGGACTGGATAAGTGTCAAAACAAGATGATAGAGAGATGGCTGAAACAAAAGAAGAGCAAGTTGCCAAACAACTTGGGTCGTGGCGAGTGTAAGGATGAATACAATATTTTGATTACACTGCTTAATCGTGTCTCAGGTCATGCAGATGCGAACAAATTTCACCCGTGGATGTATTATATCATTGGTAGAATCATCTCGGGGCAAGAGCATTATGACTGGGCATCCTTCATCAGCGATGTTATTCACGAGCAAATCACCGGTTTCCTAGCTGCGCATCAATTTCATATGTGTTCTTACCTGGTGTACTTGATTGCTTATCAGAATCAGTTTAATGGTTTGAATACGGTGGGCATACTCAGTGTACAGAAAGTCTATCGTTACTATGACCAGCTTGAGTTCACGAAGGCTGAAAGTCATTTTAAACGTGTACAAGAGGCTTTCTTGACTTATACAATGAGAAACTTGGACCGGGAGTTGCATATTCGCATCTCGACAGTTGCCAGAGCAGCAATGAAGAATTGGGCAGATTGGTACATTCAGTTCCCTACATACACCTATATCCGTGTCTATGGATACACAGGAAAACCAGCTATGTTACCACGTTATCCTTCGGATAAAACAATATTCATGGAGTTCCTGAGGCAGCTATATGAAGTTCACAAACGTTTGCGCATCAAGCGTAAACCAGCTGCCGAGTTTCCTTTGCAATTCGGGATGTATTGGTGTAGGACGGCAGTTGATGCTAAGACCGCAGGTCAAGAGTTAGAAAATTGCAAACTCAAGTACCTGGTGGATACACGCACATATGATCCTTGGGGTCATTACGCAGCTCGCCTGGGTAATCTCTCTTATCACAAACCTACGATGGAAGATTATTGGGTGAATTGTGAGGATGATTTCGAGGTTCGCAGACGTAGCTATAGCAGGTTCTCTCTTCCACAAGTTTCTGTTTTCTTGGCAGAAGATGTGGAAGGATTGATAGAGGATGAGGGAGATACACTTCCTCAATTTTATAGAGAGAAGGTTGATGGACAACCACTGCCGTTAGTGAACTGGTATGCCAAAGAGTTCGCATCAGTAAAGGAGAGATCGAGCAGGGTCATCCAAAATAGTATGCTTTATTTAGAAAGCAGAAGGTTGAGAAAGGCATCCATGCCTAGAGCAGAGCCGCCACCAGAAGGACTTGTATTGCCTTCTTCTTCAAAACCTAAGCAGAAGAAGAGGAGCAATCCTCCTAAAAAGAATCCAGCGCCTAGTAATTTGAAGGGAAAAGCATCTGTTGCGATTCCACATGTAGAGCCAGTCAGAGAAGTTATTCAGACTTCTCCACAGCTTGAGGTTCAGCCCCGTATGCCGTCACCGACACCATTAGAGCAGCCTCCCGTTCCAATTCACATTGATTTGGACGTAGATTCACCTCCTCGCAGTGATTCTTTTACACATTCACATTCATCAGATCCTCCTACGACTAGTACAGGTCTTTCCAGTGGGATTAGTCGGGATTCATCTTGGCTTGAGAGTCAACTGGGAAGAAAAAGGAGACAACCATCTTACATACTTGATCATTCAGATTTCGATCATGACCATCAAGATGTGCCTGAAAAGAGGATCAAGAAACAGATACATATTGGGAGAAGTGCAGATAAGGAATTCATTGTTGAGACTGCTGCACCTCCAGAAGATAAGAGTCTAGACGAGATGGAAGCTCAAGACTTCGAGGTTATCACAGTTCATTTCGGTAAGAGTACTCGTCAGACAGATATTGATCTCCTACAGGTTGCTACAGATAGCGCCAAGGATAGGATGGTGAAAGATGGTGAAGATAAATCAGCTCTCAAGGCTGAAATACAGCAGCTTCGCCAGTACATTTCTAGCCTTGTACACAGGACAGGGGATGTTGTCACCGCGCTTCCACATATGTTAGAACCACCAGCAGAGCATGGTCAGATTGATCTCTTGGTTACATATGGTAAGCGATTGGAGGAATGGGAAGAGGAGTTTGTTGCTAGAGGTCGCCTTGTACTTACAGAATTGTATCAATTGTTGTATAATGCACGTGAGCTTCGTCTACGACTTCAAGATGAGGAACGTGATTTGGCCATTAGTAGACCCAGGGATGAGATTCTGATTGCTAACTTGGGAATGTCATTTGATTCAGTCACAGAGGCAGAAGATAAAGAAGAGGTCTACATTTGGAGAACACAGTTGATCTTCAAGGCGGAGATAGAAGGAAAGATCGTATCTGAGGTGGCTGAGAGCAGAGAGCATGTTACTAGTGCACTCCGCTATATAAGAGACTTTGTGTCTCAATTACCATGTGTATATCAGCGTGTGGGTGGTGACTATGTTGAGCTTGCTGACATCCAGTTAGAGCTCCAAGCACTTATTCACGGTATTTTCAGTGGTGAGACCGTTGGCTGTAAGATGAATCAGCTTACAGCAATGTCAACATTGTTTGATGAGGCAATCAGGAGAAAGGGTGAGTTCCAGTGTCAGATGACTAATGGAGAAGACATGCTGCACAGACATAGGATTCTTCGCCAGAGCTTCAGTTCCCCAGATGGAGATGTAGTCAACGACCTCGTAGATGGGTTAATTTCTCAAGATCAGGGTCAGTGAACTTCAGTTCAAGGCGTCCCACCTTTTCCAAGATAGACATTAGACACAGGAGTTAAACTCGAGGCTTCTTTCCGAGTTAACTGGTTGTTACACATTGCATGCCTTGTCTTTCTTGGAAATATCTACAAACACTTGGAGTTTAGATTAGATCTTTCAGTCAACTGATGATAGCATTCCAGTTGACTTGCTTTCAATAAGGACGTGCATGTTGCACCTTGTCCATTTAGTTTAGATGTTTTAGTTAACTGATGATAGTTTCCCAGTTAACTGTATAGTTTCATTCAATTAGGGTTTAGGAATAAGATCTTGCATGCATTGCAAGACTTTAGTTGACTCAAGGTGATTTTAGGGTTGCCTACACCTTGAAGTCTATAAATAAGAGCTTCAAGCTCATTTGTAATTTAACTTTTGCTTGATAGCATACATGCTGCGCCTACCTTGCCTGTAGTATTGCTATTATTGTATTTGTTCAAAGAGTAATTGCTGTTATAATAAATTGCTGCGCCTACCTTGCCTTCATGTTATTGTCATGGTGTTTATTCGATCTTAGTTAAATGGGGTTGCTGGTTTGATCGTTATTGCATGCGTGTTGCGTCTATACAATCTACTGTCCCAGTTGCTTACCTTTTGTTTTGTTTATTATAAGCCTATTCAGAAGAGCAAATAGTTGCGCCTACCTTGCCTTCATGTTGCAAAACTGTACTTAAAGCTTATCGTTTGATGTGTGTGATAGTAGACTCATTCAGCCAAGCAAATAGTTGCGCCTACCTTGCCTTCATGTTGTGAAGCTGTACCAGGTTTACCGTTCATTTGTTTGTTTTAATAAACTTCTTCCCGGATTAGCAAATAGTTGCGCCTACCTTGCCTTCATGTTGTGAGCCCGCACCTGAAGTTTATCGTACAATACATTCCTGCTCCATTTCCTCATGCTCTGTTTCTTGAGGAAATTGGATAGATATTAAAGAAGTTAGCTTAGTTGTAGTTACATGATCTGCGAAACCAGAAAATACTTAGCTGCAACGTTCTAGGTTTTCTTAACCTTGTGCCTCTACCAGCTGAGAACAAAAAGATAGGACATTAGTTTAGTTTTCTATTTCATGCATTCCAACACAACGAGGGAGCTTCCCCTCCTAATTTGAAGAGCACTCATTACGTAGTGTGCATAGCTATCCGTACAAACTCACACTCCAGAGGTGTTAGTTCTTACGCCAACACATATGTCATATCTTTAAATCTTCTAAATATATATGAAAGGCAACAGTTATACTCACGGCTTGTGTGAGATCTTTTACTTTCAGTATCTCAATTCATTTAATCAGTTGTAAATGAAAATTGTACATATCAGTTGATGATTCATACAATGAACATTATTCTTCTCTTTTTTTGCTCAGAATAAAATGACTAGGAATAGAAATGAACTGAAAGCAGATGTATGAGAAATGAACAGCTTTGTGAATTCTTGTGCAATGTTACCATTTAAAATAAATTTCAGCATGTGTAGAAATTTAGTAACATTTTTGGCGACTTTTGCTATTTGTCTGCCTGCTAGACATTTGAGACCAGTTGGCCTCTATTATTCATTGGGCACAGAGTCTAAAAATTATGCATCCCTAGGATATAAACCTGACATGACACGACTTCTAAAGTTGTTGGTTAGGCTTGGGTATGCATATGAATGAGCCTATAGTCCTATGACACTTACTGGACTGATTAATACGCATGATCAAACTCAAGTATCAGCTTTAAAAGTTGAAACCTTCAGAGTTGACCATCTTAGGTATGCATGAACGAATGTATGTATGGAATGGATGCAGGTGAGTGGAAAATGTGTGGATATGCATGTGTATTCAATTCAGATGTATGCATTCAACACATGCATTGATGTATGCATGAATGAGATGGGCGGGTATGGAAAATGAAATGGAACAACCCAAATCAGCAACTTGACAAACCTAAAACCTAAGGAAAACAGGAAACTAACCTAGGAAAGAAAACGACTGACACGTGCTTGGACAACACTTAGGGAAAACTAAACTAGTATGCAGATGCATTTATTGAAAACATGAAACCTAACCTAAAATATACAAGATAGGATTGATGGATCATACCTTGAAGCATGGCTTGAGGTGTATCCCATTGACAGGGATAGGTAAAACATCTCCCTCCAAGGTAGCAAGCTGAAATGCATTGTGCTCTTTACATTCAGCTATCAGAAATGGACCAGCCCACATATGATCAAACTTGTTATGGTGCCCTGGCCTGCTCTTCAAAACATCCCACTTCAGAACTAGATCACCCTCCTTAAATGACCTTGTTGTTGCTTTTTTATCAAAAGTACGCTTAGCTTGCAGTTGCTGGTATTCCATTGTTTGCAATGCCTTTTTTCTTTTTTCCTCCAATTTAGTTAATTTAGCATATCTTAGACTTAGAGGATCATCCTTCTTAAACAATAGTAACTGGTCAGCCAACTCAAGTGATGGGAACTCAGTGGAAATAGGTAACCTGGCTTGCTTTCCATAGACCAAAACATAGGGTGAATTACCAAGAAAATGCTTGGGGGTAATTCTATCCAGCCATAAGGCTGATTTCAGCTTTGCGTGCCAATCCCGCTTGTTCTCCTCCAATGTCCTTTTGATAATTTGCAGTAGATTCTTATTAGTACTTTCAGCCAAACCATTACCCTGCGGGTAATAATTTGATGAAGTGTTCAGGTAAACGCCATTTCTCAAAGCCCATTCAGCTATTCTAGCCCCCACAAATGCTAAGGCATTGTCAAAGATAATCGATTCAGGAACCCCAAACCGTGTGACCAATTCATCATAGAAACTTAAAACAAAACTTATATTTGCTTCTCTCAGTGCAACAGCCTCTGTCCAGCGAGTGAAGTAATCCGTGGTAGTTAGGATCCATTTGTGACCAGCGCTGGAATTAGGATTTATAGGCCCCACAAAATCGATACCCCACATCATGAATGGCTGATCAACCAAAACGGGCTGCAAAGGCAAAGCAGCCAGCCTTTCTTTTCCTACAAACAGCGCACATTGCTTGCATTTTCTTGCCCAGGAATGGGCATCCTTGAACAAATTGGGCCAAAAATACCCAGCCCTCATGATCTTGTAGGCTGTTGTCTTAGGTGAAAAGTGGCCCCCTGCTTCATGAAACTGCTCTAAAAACTTGCTGGTCTGATTATTATCAATACATCTGAGCATAACCCCATTCAAATCTTTACTGAACAACACATCATCAATTAAGACATAGGGTATAGACTGTAACCTGAAATATCTCCGCTTGGCTCTGTCAAGCAGTGGAGGACATTCTCCCGTTTGTAAGAAATGGGCCATTTCTTGCAACTAGCTAGCTGCTTGTTCTTTTGTAGTATTTGCATGACCATTAAACAGTAAATTTTCATCATCAACAGTTATGGCATCATGTACCAGTAAATTTTCTCCTTTTTCTGAATTTTCAGATGAGTAATCTGCCATATGCTCACACAGCCCTTTACCTTTCACCAATTTGGTGATTTTTATGTCAACATCATATTCCATTACCTTGGTTATCCACCCAACACGTTTTTCATTAACATCTCTACTAAGAAAGAACTCCTTGACACTAGGGTGAGAGACCATAAGGTGTACCTTGTTGTTTGACAACAAATATTTGAACTTCTTGAGACTTTTAATGACTGCAAATGCATGTTTCTCAATGAAACTATAATGTTGCTCATAACCTTCAAGCCCTTTACTGTAAAAGGCAATAGGCTGTTCATATCCTTCATCATTTTTCTATACTAGAACAGCTGAAATAGCATCAATAGATCCATATGCATATAGAATGAAGTCCTTAGAAAAATCAGGATTAACTAAGGCTGGAGCTGATGATAAGGCCTCTTTTAACAACTAAAAACTTCGTTTACCTTCCTTGGTCCAAGAGAAAACTGCATTCTTTTTAAGCATTGTTGAGAGGGGCTTAAGCAAAGCAGCAATGCCAGGCATGAATCTTCTTACAAAGTTGATTCTACCAATGAAACTTTGCAAACCTTTCTTATGGCTGGGCAAGGGTAAATCAAGAATTGCTTTAACTCTTTCTGCATCAATTCTAATGCCATCCTTTGAAACAATATGACCCAAAAGCTTGCCCTCATGAACTGAAAAAACACACTTCTTGGGATTAAGTGAAATCCCAAACTGCCTACACCTTTCAAAAACCTGCCTTAAATGAGCAAAATGTAAATCAGTAGTCTTAGAAAAAACAGTAATGTCATCCAGATATACAAGAACCATTTTATACAACAGCCCCTCAAAAGACATATCCATTGCCCTTTGAAACGTGGCACCAGCATTGGATAAGCCGAAAGGCATTCTTTTGTAAGCCATTGTGCCCCACTTTGTAGTAAAGGTTGTCTTATATTGATCCTCATCTTTAACCAGCACCTAGTTATACCCTGAAAAACCATCTAGAAGTGAATATCTTTCAGAACCAGCAACTACTTGTAGAATTTGTTCCATAGAAGGAAGCGGATAATGATCTTTTAAAGAGGCCCTATTAAGATCCCTAAAATCCACACAAAGCCTAATCTCCCCATTCTTTTTCCTTACAGGTGTTGTGACCTTTTTCACACATCACCCCATCCCAGATGGGGACCCCCTAATTTTTGCTCCATTCTGGTCTTTTGGCTTTGGTTAGTGCGTCTCTCTCTCTATCTCTGGTCCTTTCGGGGATGTCCTGTCGTTTGACCTGGGTTGAAGTATTGTTCAAGTCTGTGAAATTAGGGTTTTCATCAGTCAGGCTTATTAAAGGTCAAACTGAGTTATAAAATTGAAATTCGAGCTTAGTACAGCAGTCAGAAGACTTCCAGCAGGGTCCCACTAAATTTTCACTGTATTCCGACAACTTACTATTTTTAGTCAGTATTCAATTTGGGACTATTTTATCGAAATTTTGGAATTTTGTTAGTTCCACCACAGTCAGGTAGCTTCAGAATGCCTACGCGCGAAATTTGAATGGATTCTGACAACTGGCTATTTTTAGCAGTTAAGCCTTTAGAGGCTATTTTCAGGATTTAGACGAGCAATTCTCCGGTGAGTGACAGGGGAATTGATCTGGATTTTCCAAGACCTTCGCGATGATGTAACATGCAAACCGAGATGGTGACTTTCAGAGTTCAGCCTCCTGAGGCTATTTTTAGGGTTTGCATGCAGGAATTTTCAGTGCATGTCCAGATATTCCATGTGGGTTTTGCGAGATCTTCGCAATGATATGACATGCAAATGGATCGGGTCAGTTTTCTAGGACTTACTATTTTTAGCCAGTGCCAAAACTTTGACCAGTTTTTTGGGTTTTTTTGGTTTTTTTGAGATCCCACGGGCATTGTGACATGCAAACTCGCCCGACATCCGGATGACCACTTTTCGGACACTTACTATAAATAGCAGTATCATCCCAGCAGCTACCCACCACTCCAGTCCAGCGATCAGGTGCAATCAGGCACGATCAGGGACAGTCAGGAACAAATCAGAGCACATGCAAGTCAGATTAGGGTTTCCCCTGCCACGTCTGAAAATAGATGGAACAAAATGCGGGGATGACAAAATGAAGCACGCCATCGGAATCAGCATCCTTCAGGCTACCTACTGGTAAAATTTGAACACGATCTGAATACTTACTATTTTTAGCAAGTCACCTCATGGCTAAAAATAGCACGTCCTCGTCAAGAAAAAGGTGTGAATTGAGTTTCGTGCAGCATCAAGTACAAGTGGAACAAATTTCAAAGCAAACGGAGATACGAAATTGATCAATTCTAGGGTTTGCCAAAAATAGCAAATGGCTAAAAACAGCATGTATTGTGCCAGATAAGATGTGAACAGGATGACAGCACCAGATGGAGGCACAACCACGCCAGTTCCAGTTCAGAACGGGGTGAAAATCAATGAAACCCTAATTTCTTCAAATTTGCTAAAAATAGAAAGCCAGAATAGGGTTGGGGCGTTGAAAATTTAGCTGACAGGCACACACCTTCATATACGCCCAGGAGGAAGGAAAGCTTCAAAATCCTCTAAGTATGAGATTTCCTTGAGCGAGGATGAAATGCACCCAGGGAAGGTGAAAGGTCACCAAAAATGCATCGAAATTTCCCTAAAACACATCAAAATTTCCTAAGGCATCCTCAAATGTGCCTAAAATGGAAGTTTGCAAGGCAAAATGCGCCAGAGGGAGCTGAAAAGTCACTTTAGGCGTGGGTTTTCCTTGACCACATAGTAAATGTGCCTAAGATGGAAGTATCATGGGCTATATGCACCTAGAGAAGGTGAAGGGACACTATGGACATAGCATTTTCTTCCTCACAAGCCAATATGCGCCTAAGGAAAAGAAATTTCCTCCTAGCACTAGCAAATGCACCCAAAGGAGCTGAAGGGTCACCAAAAACACATCAAAAAATTCACTAAGGCAAAGAAGTTTCCTCCTAGCACTAGCAAATGTGCCCAAGGAAGGTCAAGAGTCATGAAAGGCATGGGTTTTCCATCTCACATGAGGAAATGCGCTCAAGGATGAAATAGAAGTCTACCCCCCCCATATGTGCCTAAAGGAGGTGAAAAGACACTTGAAAGGCGTGGGTTTTCCTTGACCACAATGAGATGCACCTAAAATGGAAGTTGCTTGGCCTAAATGCGCCTAAAGGAGGTGAAAAGACACTTGAAGGGCGTGGGAATTCCTCCTCTCCATGGCATATGCGCCCAAGGTAAAACATAAAAGGTAAAAGCTAAAGGCGTAGGGTGATGAAGGAAATGCGCTTGAAGGTGGAAGCTACCTATGTCATATGCGCTCAAAGAAATTGAGGGGTCACTACTTGCCAAGGGGAAAATAATGTTAAGGGGGCGTGATTTTTAAAAAGACCAAGGATTTCTCTTATTTTATTTTTTCCTCTTCATTATATGAAGCGCGCCTAGTAAGTGGGAACTTGTAAAAAAATGAAAATTGCTAAGAATGTCTAGGCGTGGAATTGCCTAAGGATAAAATGAAACTCATGACATGTTCAAATGCGCCCTCTAGAGATAAAATTTTAATTTTCAAAAAAATTCCTAAAGTATTTTCTAGAAAAAAGAAAATAATGAATACGCCTAGAGGATGATGCCAGTTGCCAGAGTTATAAAAAAAATCTTCAGAGGAAAATTCTTCAGGGAAAATCAAGATAATTTGCCAAGGCCGAGAAGATTGAAATTGCAAGAGTGAAAGACATCCGGAAGGGGAGAAATAAACATTAGCCATTTTTATTATTTTAAAAATAATAAAAATTAAACGTACCCCTTCGTCCGGATACACATGAAGACAATGGATTTCGGGAAGATTTTTCTTTTGGGTATTAAATGTTTGCAATTCGGAAGTGATTCAGAGTTACTCCATGCCTCACTCACGTCGTTTCGATGGATATTTTGCCCGGTACCTATTTTAATAAAATTCCTAAGGCAAAATTGAGAAATTTCTCTAAGGCAAACGAATAAAATGGATGAGAAATTTCGCTAAAGAGTTTGAACTTGATAATTTTGCCAGAATGCCTTAGCCAAACTTTTCGAAATTGTTCAAAGAAGTAAACGATTTAATATTTTAAGAAATCAAACGCAACGAGGCAGGCCTGTGCAGAGGTGATGAATTCATAATTCTAGAAGTTTGAGATTCCGATGCTTCAGACGACAAGTGTTGCGACTGGAAAAGAGAGGAAAATGAATTCAAAATATTTGCTAAGTTTAGCCTCTGCAGGAATTCGACCAAGCTATAAGTTTTAAAGTCCTCTTCATTTTTTCTCTCACAAGTTGCTGAAGAGCTGAGAGTAAGAAGTTCGAATTTGTGAGAGGAGCTGGAGGTTGAGGATTTCAAATTTTTTGGAGAGCTAGAGTTTCTAAATTGCTGCAATTGTGACGA
The DNA here is from genome assembly GCA_007115665.2 of Sequoiadendron giganteum. NCBI lineage: Eukaryota > Viridiplantae > Streptophyta > Pinopsida > Cupressales > Cupressaceae > Sequoiadendron > Sequoiadendron giganteum. The sequence goes on along the minus strand of CM021103.1, from coordinate 694,201,257 downwards.
AGTTCGAATTTGTCAAAGTGAAGTTGCTGAATGCTGAAGTGCGACTTGAGAAGAAAGTTTTAAGTTGCTGAAAGTTGCTAAGTTAGAAGGAAAAGTGCGAACTTCAAAGAGGAGGTTTCAAATTTGTTAAAATTAAATTGCTGCAGGCAAACATTTCCAAGTATTGGGCATTGTGTTGCTGTAACCCAAAGGAAACTTCTAAGAACGTTGAAGTAAACAGGCAATAGTTGAGGTTTGCAGTTGAAAACATCAAGAAGTGTTGCAGCCTTTGTCAATTAAAAGAAAAATCTGCTGACATCCTCAATGATGGTTATTATTTTATTTTAAAAAAATCTTGTTTGCTGACTATCTTACCCTTTTTGCAGAATGGCCGAGTCAAGCAGAAGAGCTGCAGGCAAGAACGTCCACGCTGAGTCCAGACAGGCAGTAATCAAGAAATTAAGCAAGTCTTTCCTGCCAGAATCAAAATTCACATCAAAGTTGGGCAGGCTAGCAGACACAAACCTGGGCTCGTTTAACCTGGAGGCGTTCAAAAGAAGGATAATGGGGACTGGAGGCCATCGCCCATCAGTGACTTCACATAGCATTGTCAGAAGTGGATTATATGCAGCTGCAAATTTTCCACCAGCCATCCGGTGCCCGGAGCTCATTATGGAATGCTCTCACCACTACGATTCAGAGAAGAGGACGATCATTGCGCCAGATGGCAAGGTGCTGGCTAACCTGACACCACAAGCAATCGGAGAGGCATTCGGGATCCCCGCCCACGAGAAAATGATTTACAAAACGAAGGACAAGGCTGACAGAATGTATTCATCCACAACAGACCGTTGTGCTGATGTGATAAACACTAGGTGGATGATCAAGCCCAAACCAACTCGTACGAAGTTGCCCAAACAGATAATCTCCGAAGACTTGAAGCAAGAGTTTGGTGACCTGATTATGATGTTGAGTAGAGTTGGAGGGTGTCCCCAAGCGTTCGTCTTTGAACCTTGGATGTTTTACTTTGTCAACTTGGTACTGGAGGGCAAGTATTTCATGGATTGGGCACTGTTAATCAGTGATGGTCTACATGAGCAGCTCCGCAATGTGAGGAGGACTAAAACATTTTATATGGGCTCTTACCTCGTCTATATGCTGGCTCGCATGACGAGATATAGGGGGATCTCTTACAAAGAACCAATTGGTTGCGGTTCTCAGCAATTCAAAATATTCGAGGCTTGTCCGCAGTTGCATTTGACAAGCACTACTAATTACAAAAGAGTCAACGATGCCTTTACTATGCACATCACGAGGACCTTGCAGCAAAGGACCCATCACAGAATATCGAGGGAAGCACAAGAAATGATTGAAAAATTTGGATGTTGGTTTATCCAATTCCCAAAATTCACTTACATAAGGCTGCAGGGATTCTCTTCCTACCCATACAGGTTGCCCCGATATCCCACGAACAGGGTAGTGATGCTGGAAGTTTCTAGGCAACTGATTGCCTACGATAAGATTCAAAAGAAGAAGAAGAAGGGCGGACTTGGGTTCCCGATTGCTATGGGAAATTCAGACGAAGTATGCCCATCACTGCAGGCAGCAAGGGAGGCAGAGGCGGAGCTCCAGTTCTTTCATCTTTCTTACCATTCCAGCAGACACTACTACGATCCTCATAGAAATATCAGGTGGATATTGACAGAGGAGTTTAGACACAAGGCACAAATAGAAGATTTTTGGGCAAGTGCAGTGGATGAGGTCGAAGTCAGAAAGAGGATGTTTTCCCGGATACCGTTGGCAATGATTAGAGATTGCGAGATTATTCCTGTACCAGATCAGATTGAGGAGGACATAAATGTTGTACAGGCTGATTACGATATAGTAAGAAACACGCCCTTGCCACTCCCAGATTGGTCAGAGCCAGAGATCACCGACTTGGATACACTTTGTATCCCAGTCCTGACATTTACACGGAGTTGGATAGAGAGACATGTCAGCCGACTAAAGGGAAGGTCAATTCCCCTTACCTACAATTTAATGGGAGACAGTAGATTGCAGACAACTGATCCGAGGAGACAGAGTAATCCAACTCCAGAGCCTAGGGGAAAAGAGCCAGTTCGACCGGAGCCTGTGATAGTTGAGGAATCCTTGCACATGCCGGCTCGAACACATTCTTCGAGCATACAGGAAGTGTCCCTATTTGCTGATCAGAGGGAGAGGTTGCAGGCAGAACGGGCAGTACAAATAGAGAGCCAGCCACTTCGTAGGGAGTCCGTGGGCTAGAGCATTAACGTGCCCCGAGAGGATAATCAACAGGAGAACCGGCAGGAGACCGATGAAGGCACTGCCACAGATACTCAGTTTTAGCATGAGATTGAGGTAGCTCTCGAGGATGATGCTGCTTCCGATCGAGATGCCCAGAGCTCAGGAGACACTGAGCCCATAGATGATGATGAGCCTCGTCCGAACGAGGGCCGTGAAGTAGAGGCTGAGGTAGAGCAGCCTTTCATCATAGCAGACACATGACAGGAGGTGCCAGACTGGCTGAGGGATAGGATGAGGCGTGATCCTGTGGATGAGACTGATCCTGCAGTCGAGATGGAGGAATTGCTGCAAAGAATCAATGCACCTCCCACGAAGAAGAAGGCTAGGATGTTTTCCAGAATATCCATAGATGAGGATGGATCCCGAACCTTGCATATGGCAATTCCATGGGAGGAATGTGATAGAAACAAGGCCGTTCCTGAGAACTATATTGTGAGAACCATGGAACTAGGCCGCCCTACTAGGGCACAGGTGGTAGAGGAGTGTGATAATTCCTATCGGGCACTCAAGGACAAATTGTCCCATGTTGAGGGCAAGTACAAAAGGTTGAAGGTAGAACATTGGACACTGATTGGCTACGTGCAACACTTGTCCCGTCCTTGTGGGCAAGAAAATCTTGCAATCGAGCTCCCAGCTGTGTTTTCCAGGGAGTCAATCAGTGGATTAGAAGATTTAAGGAGAATGGCACAGCAGGCAGACACATGGGTTGAAAGTGTGCGTGCAGAGACAAGAAAATTCATGGAAGATCTTGCACATGCCTATGGGCAAGCTTCCGATATTATGGCTAGAGTGTAGGCAGTTAACCACGCTTGGGGTGAGGCTTGCATCTATCAGATGAGAGTTGTTCTCCGTCTAGGGGCTTTGATGAGCATACCTCAACACACTTTGGTTGAGGGAGGTGTTATCCAGCAGGGAGATAGATACGACTTCGCCAGATGGTATTCTTCAGTAGTCACAGGCCGGGGATTCTATGATGCATCACAAGCAGATTCTGTCAGGGTCAGGAAGGCCATGACGAACATCTTGGATGGAGTTCTCAACACATTGGAGGCAATCTTTGCCAGGAGGTTGACTTCTGAAGAGATAACTGCAGATGGACTGAAGGACAGATTGACGCCATTCTTCTCTGAGGTGAAAACCTTCACTTAGGATGATTTCGAGAACACTGCCACGTTCTCCAGTATCATACAGAACACCCAGGATGCCCTTGTTGCCTGGAAGAAATCATGTGCCCGGCATGGGCAAACAGTTGCAGTTTTAGAGTTTCAATTGGATCACATTCCTCCTATCTCCGATCAGGAAGTTGAGGAAGTATTAGCCAGGTTCACCAGATTTGCAGCCAGCGAGAAGGAGAAAGGAAACGCTCTTCTGGATGACGATCTGCTGCAGGAGGACGATGTGCATTGATTGCAGGTAGTGGACCTGCAGAGGAGTGGAGAATATTCTGCACATTCATTGCCCCACTCCTCTCAGTGGCGGTTTTTAGGGCATAAACCCTAATTAGGGCATGGGTGGCTCAATCTGAGCCCTTTATTGTAATCAGATCTGAACCGTCCACTGGACTGGGTTTATTATAAAAGGGGTATCCCCCCTCATTTGTAATCTATTAGATTAGAACTAGAATTGAATCAGAGATAGAGTTGAGCTAAAGAATAGAAGGCATATAGCATTTAGCTTAGAAGTTAGCTTAGATTGAGGAGGAAAGGAAGTTTTCCCATTGAGGACTTTGTAAGAAGTTGTTGTGAACACTCTCATAATATAAAGATTTATCATTGTTTGGTGGTTCTATCTTCTATTGTGAGTAGCTAGCAAGGCTTGTTCGTCTTTCCAATTCAAGTAGATAGAGTAAAATAGACTTTCAATTCATGCAAGTAGTGTTAATTGTGGAATGCAACATTGGTTTGAACATATCTCCCTATATCCATACCACTAGCGGGCTTGTTGACAGTAAGTCTGCCCTGCGTGGTCAACTGGAATTTCAGCACTTAACTTCAGTTGTGATTCGCGTGTCCACTCGCTTCGTGGTGAAGGGGTGTGCATGTTGAATCTCGATCTGAATATCTACCTATCCTTTGAAGATTGCATCGGCTTTGTCAGAGTTGTCCGAAGGGGAGACGATACAAAGTTTGGTTTGGAGATTGTTAAAGTTAGTTTTGCCTTCCATCCTTAGAGATAGATTGTAGGATTCCTATCTGTTGACGTGTTTTTTATGACAACACCAACACAGAATAAAGTTGTCCAATAGACGCTCTATTCCCTCTTGATCAAAGTATTCGGCATGCTAAAATTGCGTGAAAGTTCATGCGTTCAACTCCAAGGTTCCGTTTAGTGCGAATAGACTCAGTTGATTGATGTGTATATGCTGGTTATTTCAAGGGGACTTACGTGAGTTGCTCATTCAGAAGAAAGGATTCTCAAATTTAAGGAGATTTGTCGATGACGCTCGGGTTCCTAAACTAACCGAATAATGCTGAAAGTAAAAGGATGTGAAGATGGAGATTCTAACATCTATTCTAAATGTGGAACGCAAAGATCAATTCTTGCAACTTCAAACCAAGCTCTGCTTTGCCTCACTTCGGACAGCTTCCGCAGAACCAGTGCAATCTTCAAAGGGATGACAAGAGATATTCAAACTACAATTCACCATGCAGAGACCGTCACAACGACGCATATCAACACATAAACCGTAATCGAAGTTAAGTTCATAATGTTCCATTTGACCACGCAAGGCGAACCCACCATCAGTGAGCCCGCTAGTGGTATGGATAAGCGAAGCTTGGTCAAATTAAACACCACATTCCACAACTACCGACTACTTGCATGAAATGAAATCTACTTTACTTTAAGTCTACTTTAAGACTCTAAATGAATTAGAAGGACGAAGAAGCCTCGCTAGCTACTCAAAACAAAAGATGGAACCACAAGCAATGATAACCCTTTTCATTATGAGAGTGTTCACAACAACTTCTTACAAAGAATTCAATGGGAAAACTTTCCTTCTTCTTCAATCTAAGCTATCAATCTATGCTAACTCTCTATCTATTCTAACTTCTATCTTCTCTACTCTCTGATCTAATTTACTTCCAATCTAATAATTTACAAATGAGGGGGGATGCCCCTTTTATAGTTGGCCCAGTCCAGCAGACGGTTCAGATTGAATTACAATGAAGGGCTCAGATCGAGCCACATATGCCCTAATTAGGGTTTTTTCCCTAAAAACCGCCATTGAGAGGAGTGGGGCAATGAATGCACAGAATATTCTCCACTCCTCTGCAGGAACCATTATCTGCAATTAATGCCCACTTTCTTCCTCTAGAAGATTCTCGTCCAGAAACGCATTCCCACTATTCTTCTCTGCCTATTCTGTTGCATTAGGAGGAGAGTGAAAGAGTCTCTAAGATCATCTCCGCAGATAATAAAATTGAAAGGATTTGACGTTCAGCCCTCCTATTGCTTTGACTCTTGGACGCATTTCTTCTTTGTGACTTTCACATTTCTCTAGCCCACTGCCTTGGGCTCATTTGCCTCTTTTGCATCACGTTCTTAGTGTCTTAGCCAAATCTTCACTGTCATTTCTTCTTTCCAAAGTTGCAACGTTGTCTAGCTTCATCAAGTCCTCATGCCTTGGCTTCAACGTTCATCCTGCAAAACAAAAAAAGAGTATCAGAACACTTATGATATAAATTCACTTTACTTACCCAATTCCCATGTTCTGACCGATTGATCTCCGGATGTGGTAGAATTCATCGCTTTTCTAGCAAACCTTCATCATGGGCGTATCCATCACCTTGCCTGGAGTTTGTGCCTTAGAAAATATTTCATCTTGAGGATGCATTTGAACGCTTGATGCTCGAGCTTCAGTTCATTTTCAAATTCCTCCATGCCTTAGACAAATTTCTTCCCTGTGAGTGTATTTGACCCCTTGTTGCTTTATTTTCCCTTAGACAATTTTACCTGCTTTATGAATTTCATCCACTGTAATCCAGGCGCTCACTTTGACATCACAAGCCAAAGCACTTTTTTGTAGAAACTTTTCTCGTATTTGCCTTAGAGATTTTATTTTTTATTTCACCTAGGAAATCCATTAAACGGGTGCCAGGAAAAAATATCTGTCGAAAAATCTTGAGCGAGGTGAGGAACAATTTTAAATTATCTCCCAGTAGAAAATGTTCAATACCCAGAAGAAATTTCCTCTCAAAAATCATCGTTTCCATGTGTATCCAGACTAAGGGGTAAGTTTGATTTTTATTATTTTTGAAAAATAATAAAAATTGCTAAGGTTTATTCCATTTTATTTCCGGACGTACTCCACATTTGCAACCTTCACTTTTCAAGCCTTGGCATTTTCTTTATTTTCTTGAAGAAATTCCTTCTTGCTTACGGGCACAACTCACCTTGCACTTGGAAAATTTAATATTACCTCCCCTGGGCGTATTTCTCATCTTCACCTTTGAAAATGCCTTAGAAACTTTTAATTTAATTGACTTACCTTGGGCGCGCTTCATAACACATACCCTTACCTTTATTTCCCAAGCATTTCCACGCCTTAGATATTATTTTTTTACTTCATACCACGCCTTGAACTGTTTTCAAATGACCTCTTCATGCTGGGCGCATTTTGGGGTGTGAGGAGGAATTCCACACTTAGAAACTTTTTACCTTGCCTCCTCTTGCAAGCTGGGCGCATATCCATGCAGCAACTTCCATTTTCAATCTTAGAAAATTTTCCTAGACCCTTGCTTAGCTTGGGCGCATTTTGAGGGGGGGACTTCCATTTTCAAGATTTAGAAAAATTTGTTCAAGCCCTCATACTACCTTGGGCGCATTTGGGGTATGCAGCTGCAATTTTCATAACTTAGAATATTTTCTAAGTCCCTTCCTTCTTGAGGGCGCATTCTAGAGGGAGAGCCTCCATTTACTTGCCTTAGAAAAAATTCATAACACCTCCTCATATGATGGGTGCATTCCATAGGTAGAGCTCTCATCTTAACCACACTTAGAAAATTTATTCAACTCACAACCCTTGCTGGGCGCATTTCATGTATGCTAGAGGAAGATGTGGGTGCATTTAGGTATGTGAGGAGGATAACTTTCAACGCCATGAAACTATTTTAATACCCCTTCCACCTTGGGCACATTTCACACATGCTACCTCCACTTTCAAGCTTGGGCGCATCTTACCTTTGGAGAAGGAATTTCCATGCCTTGGAAACTTCTTGCCATGCCTTCTCTTCTTTGGGCGCATTTCACCTATGTAGGAGGAACTTTTATACTTAGAAACTTTTCTCTCACTCCCCTCTTTGCTTACTTCATGACTTGGGTGCATTTAGGGTATGCAGCTGCAATTTTGTGACTTAGGAAAATTTCTAAGTCCCCTCCTTCTTGAGGGCGCATTTGAAGTAGGGAGGAGGAAATTTTATTGCCTTAGATTTTTCTTTCACTCCCCTTATAGCCTTGGGCGCATTTTAGAGGTCCTACTTCCATTTTTCAATCCCTTAGAATTTTTATCACCATCTTTTCAAGACAGGGCGCATTTAGGGGGGTCTCCAGGAATTTTCCATGCCTTAGATATTTTCTTGCTTGATATCCTTGCTTGAGGGCGCATTTTAGAGGTCCTACTTCCATTTTTCAATCCCTTAGAATTTTTATCACCATCTTTTCAAGACAGGGCGCATTTAGGGGGTCTCCAGGAATTTTCCATGCCTTAGATATTTTCTTGCTTGATATCCTTGCTTGAGGGCGCATTTAGAGGTGGCTACTTCCATTTTGAGTTGAGGGCGCCTTCTGATGGTGGAGCTTTTGACCTCTTTAGCCTGCCTTCACATTCTATTTTTAGTAAGTCCTCGCTTTTCCGACTTCCACAGCTCCGTTTGTCATGAAACTTTCACCATATAATCCTTGTAGTTTAATGAACCTGTTTTGCCTGTCCCATGCTCTGACCTGCCATTTATAGCCACCTGCTACTTATAGTAAGTTCCAAAGTTGCCTGACTTCTGTAGCTTTGTTTGACTTGAAACTTGCTATGCCTGATCCTGATAACTTGAGTGCCCTGCTCATACCTACCTCAGGTGTAGACCTGCTATTTATAGCCATGTCCTGGCTTACTAAAAATAGTAAGTTCTCCGATTTCGCTCAAATTTTGCCAACAAGTACCTTGAAGTGTGTTGATGTTGGTGAGGTACTTCATTTTGACAACTTCTGGATTTCACCCCCTATAAAAGTGGAAACCCTAATTTGACTTGCATGTATCCCGAACGGTCTCCGTTTGACTTCGTTCCTTCTGCATGTCGTTCTGCTTGCTGAACTGGAGTGTTAGGTGGCTGCCAGAGTGTACCTGCCAAAAATAGAAATTGTCTGAAAAGTGACTCATCCACTGCTGGATGATTTTGCATGTCATATTGCCTGTGGGATCTCAAGAAACCCAGAAAACTGGTCTGCATGCATGCGCTGGCTAAAAATAGTAAGTCCTCGAAACTTGATCTTCTTCGCTTGCATGTCACACTGTTGCAAAGCTCTTGGAAAACCCAAAAGGAATATCCAAACATGCGTTGAAGAACTCTGCATGCAAACCCTAAAAATAGCCTCCGAAGGCTGAACTCTGAAAGTGATCATCTCGGTTTGCATGTTATATCGTTGCGAAGGTTTTGAGAAACCCAGAAGTAATCTCCGGACATGCAACGAGGAATCATACGTTTGACCCTTGAAAATGGCTCCTGAAGCCTGAACTACTAAAAATAGCAAGTTGTTTGATCTGGCTCAAAATTTACGTGCAAGCAGTTTGATGTGTTCTGAATGCGCTGAAGTAGTCAGAATCTTGAAATCCTGAGGAAAAGACCTCGTTTTGAGCACTTACTAAAAATAGTAAGTTGTCAGATTTCAATGAAAACTCAGTGGGAACTTGCTGGAAGCCTTTTGAAAGCAATGTCAAGCTCTGCTGCCAATTTACCAGTCTTGATTTAATCTCAATCCAGCCTGAAGAACAAAACCCTAATTTCACAAATTCACTTCAGACTTAGCCAAAATTTCAAATTAGGTCAAAGAACAGGGACATCCCTGGAAGGACAAAAGATCAAAGAGAGAGAGACGCAAAACAAAAGCCAAAGACCAAAATGGAGCAAAATTAGGGGGTCCCCATCTGCCATGGGGTGATGTGTGAAAAGGTCACAACACTATCCAACTTAGTTATCATCATCTGCAATAGTAAGTTAGATTCTCATCAGTCCATATATCACCATACATCCATGATCCCTATTATTGAATCACATATAGTAATTGATCCATCTTATCAACATAAATCACACATCAACATTGGATTGGATATCTTTGAGCATCATTGGCTTTATTTAAATCTTTGGATCATGTGCATCATTCAAAGACTTTCATTTTACTTCTTGCATATTCTTATCAAGAATGGGAAGTCATATTGCACACTTTTGTAATGTTGTTTCTTCCCAAGGGGAGAAATTTTGTTCACTGATTTTAGATCATCTTTGGTATCCAATTTCGAGCATCTACCAACACTACAAGCATCATCTTGAGGGGAGGTTGCATGGTTTCTCTTCTCTTATTAGTTTTGGGAGGAAGAATTTCCTCACATGGATTTCATCACTTCACATTTTTTTGGGGGGTCATGTGACCACCTCTCTTTTCTCTCCTATGGGAGGAACATCTATTATACTATGTGCTAGAATTAGTCCTTGGAGGGTCATCGTGAGTCATTCTATCTTCTTCACTTGTACATTTCATTCCATTGCATTATTTCTCTTTTTGAGAGGGGTTTTTATTTCCCACTAGGTTTTTCTCCTTTACTCCAGTTTATGAGATATTTGTACATGAGTACCTAACATGGCCTTATAGCTAGGACTCATCATTACTGCATACATTACTCCCTAAATTTGCACTTAAGGGGAAGTATTAGTATAATTAGAGTCATTGTCATATCTAATTAGCTAATCACCTTTCTAGGATTGACCTATTCATACCTAGCTTAAGTTTACTTAGGTTTCTTTTGCTTTTGTCTCAATTCATATGGTTGAGACATGTGTCCTCATGACTTGAGACACCTATTGAAACTTGATCACACACTTGTCAAGCGAGCTCACAAGTGTTCCATCTTTGGAGGGGTAGTCAGAGTTTCACTCCTACCTTCTCAACTCCTCATCATTTCCTATATATGCAAGACTTGATCATTGTATTTACACACTCTTCATTTGTATATTAATAGGCATGCTATTGTGTTTGCAAACTATAAATTCAACCCAAGGTCATAGAGATAATAGAAAATAATGCACACAACCACTATATGCAATCCTAAACTCAATAAGATCCAGTCTTTTAAATAGAAAACATGCAATAAGAAGTAAAACCAGATTTCAAGCAAGTGACACCTTCACATTCACCGTATTGCCAGGGATGACTTCCATTGGTTCTTCTTTGTAAGATTTTCTCTCAGAAATGGGTATGCTACTCTTTCGCTATGAGCTTAAAATATTTGTGATTATTGCAATGATGAAAACACCGAAGTTTAAGAGTTTGTGGTTAGCCATCAACGTGCAATGAAGGCTTGCTTTTATAGAAATGCTTGTTTCAAATGAAAGATCAGGATCCACGACCAAGGTCCATTGAGAGGAAATAGATTGGAGAGTTAACTGGCCTGATTGATTCAATCAAAGGAATTGATTGAATAATTAGTGGAAATTGATTTCAATTAATTAGTGGGATTGAATAATCAATGGGATTGATTGATCAATCAATGTGTGAGAGGATAATTAATTAATTAATCTTTGGAGGAATGTGCAAGTAAAGATTGAATTAATAAATAAAAGTTTATTTATTAATAGATCATGTTGAGTGAATATTGGAGAATTCAATAATTTATTTAATTATTCAATCTAGAAGTGGGAAAGTGATTTAATTAAATTATTGTAACAATTATTTAATATAAGAAGAGTGTTTGATGTCAATTAAATAATTAATGATAACTATTTAATTAAAATAGAAGAATAAGTGAAGTTAGTGACATGATTAAATAATTAAGGTTTATTTAATTAATCAGGAAGAATGATGTTTAATTAGGATATTATTAAATAAATGAGATTTATTTAATTAGTCGGGAGAGTAAGGATAATTAGAACATTATTAAATAAGATTTATTTAATTAGTCAAAAATGATGAATTTGAATTAATTTATTAAATAATGTAAAGTCACTTAATTAATAGTAGATTATGAAAATTGATAATAATTACATAATAAGGTATTATTTAATCATTTGGAGAAGAAGAGTGAAAATTAGTAAAAAGTTGTTGCTCGTAGGTCAGAACAATTTAGGGTATCTACAATGTTTATTTTGTTCACTAGTGGAAGTTTGTTCCATGCTCTTGATCTTGACATTTTCCAACAATAAATATGGCCTATGTAATGCATGCCCATCTTGAATTTCTTCTTCTTGTGTTTTCCTCCTACACTTTTGCTCCACATTACCTTGGCCTATGGGTGTTCTTCTTCTTGAACCAATTTCTATAGGAGAAAGGTAAACCTTTCATAGACAAGCACTTGAACTTCAACAAATTTGTAACAAATGGTTGAGTATAACTAGGTGCAATTCACATTCCAAGAAAAATGGACCCAAACAATTAGGTCTAAAAATATTTTGGGGCATTTTCTTGATCACTAGTGTGGAATACTTTTCTACTCTTCTTGGTTTTGTATGTTATTTGGCTCTTCAATTTAGACATCTTTCAAGTACTTCTAGTAAATTATATAATTATAGAAGTATTTTGAGAAAGTTTCTATTTTGTTTATTTGGAAGGACATTGAACAAAGACATTCAAAGAGGAGACATAATAATGAGCTAGGAGAAATAAATCAAATTTAAAAATATAATTAGAGTTAACCTCAACATTTCTTCATGTTCTAAGAGGACATATTGAAGTCCCATCTACTAGTGTAATATCATATGGCGCATCATGTAGTTTGGGCTTTCCTATGTAGAAGTTGAGAAATCCAACTTTAGACTCCAAGAACACCTGCATGCAAATGGATACTTGTCACAAGGAAGAGAATGGATGGAGAAAACAAACAAGGGTTTGAAGCTCTGAAAAATGGAGAAAATTATCTTATCAGAACAAAAGGGAATTGATATGAATATACAATGGATCAATCCTTATAAAAAGGAGATCATGCAAACCCTAAAAGAAACCCTAATAGGAAAACCCTAAAAGAAGCCCTAATAGGAAAACATTTAATAATTAATATAATTATTAAATGTCACTTTATGCAAACTAACGTGAAATCTTAAGAAGGGAATAAAGGTAACTTAATCAACACAATTAAGTTAAAAACTTTACTCTAACACCCCCCTTTAAGATGAGCAACAATGCAGCTACAAACAAATGCAAGAAAGAAAAGGTAACTACAATGCAAGAAGGCAAACATGGGTCCCGACAACTAGGCCAGATCAGGTACCCAAATACAACCAAATCTCTGTAAAGTGGAGAAATAGAGAAAACCTCATGGGAAAATCTCTACTCCAAAAAGAGATGGAGAAAGCCATGAAGAACATTACTGAAGCAGAAGAAGCTGCAAACAACTGTCGAAAGATGACTGCTATGGTGCTGAAGAACCTCCGTTGAAGATAGGATGATCAAGATCAAGAAGACAACAATTTGCATGAGTGCCCCAAACGACACTATTCGAATCAAATGGCAAACAAAGGCAAACACCTGGAACGAAGATACAAATGGCACAAGTACCAATAGTTTGAAAACACTGATCAACTGAAAATGGAAGATCCCTTCCAAGGCAAAACCAAGGAAGAATTAGCACGAACAGTATAATACCCCCCCATAATGCTGAACTGGGAAAGCCTAACAGATCCATTGAAATGTTGTGTAACACCCTGTAGTACATGAAGGAGAAGAAACAACATCTGAAAGTGTGCAAGAAAGCACTTGCAACTAAAAAAGTGGTATGCAAAACAAAGCACACATGCATGAGGCTGGAATCATATGGATCCATTGTCGTCGTGGAGGGACACTCACCAAACAAAGGTGTGATGGCAAAACAAAGGCACTACACAACCCCCCATGGCACTTTATAATACAGTGCGAGTACAAAATATGACACAACCTTATGTGCAAAATCCCAAAAAAATACATGTACAATAGTGTGGCACTTTATCTCAGTGCATTTACATAAAAGATTGCTTACAAACGATGCTCAAAATTCCCACAAAGGACAAAACACTTGAAATACATGAAGAATAGCCAAAAATGAAGCATCCCATGCAAACGAAAAGTTCCCAAGAATGAATATGTCCAGGAAATTCCCTAGAGTCTGAAAACACAAAAAACTGAATACAATATACCTGGAGTGAAATCTAGAAAAAATTGCATGGATGGAACTGAAGAGCTTTGAAATATGGTTCCAACACCGTTGAGATCGCGAAAAATGGAGAAATTGATCAAAAGTTATGAGCTCGGGACTGCAAGCAGCTCCTTTGACTTCAACTGGCTGTGGAATGCAGCAACAGATAAATGAAGCAATGAAACCCACACCACTAGAAAGTTGACACAACTAGCTTTCCGATGATATCTCGTTTGCCAAAAAAGGATATCGTATGCCCAAGTTATGACCTCTGGAAAAAAATAGCTCCAAAGGGGAAAAAAGCCAATGCAAGATTAAATTTGATGGTCATACGACCGTCGCAGCAAAAATCCGAGCTTAAATTTGACGGCCAAATGGTTGTCACCACATTTGCGCAATTGGGCTCATTACAATAAAAAATTGTTTTTTTTCATATATAAAAATTACAATGAAAATTTTTTGTAATAATTTTTTTTCGCAAAATAAACATTAGTGGTGGAGGCATGTGGGCCCACCCCCACCGAACCTTATGAAGGCGCGGTCCCTAGGGAGGTCTGCGTAGGTATGGACCTGCGCAGTACCCTACGTTGATACAGACCTGCATAGAGCCTGCGCAGGGTACCCCGCCTGCGCAGGTACACGGGATAGGCCTAAGCAAGCCTTAAAAAGGCTTTTTTTATTTGATTTTTTTGAAAAAAAAAATCAAAAATACATCCTAGTGCCTCCTAGATTCCTTATGAAGTTTTATTTATGTCAACTCCCGAGTCCAATAGTGCATCTTTTACCATCCTCATGTTGACTAAAATCTAAAAGCACATGTTGCTTCTTCCATTTCTTGGTTGTTTTCACCATATTCCTAACCTAAGGCTACCTTCTTTGTTTCGAGTCCTACTTGTTCCAATATTTTGAGAGCTATTTAGTTTCTCTAGTAAGTCCTCTTCTACAAGGTTAGCTAACTCCTTCAACCTTTACACCTCTTTTATAGAAAAAAAACATGTTATTTTTTCCTTCTGCTCTTTCTCAATCATCTCCTTTGTTTGGTAATAATCAAATCATGTATACTTTTATCTTTGTCTTTCACCTTCGTCGCTCTCCTCAAATACCTCCTATATTTATTTATTTTTCCAATATCAATTCCTCTTTAGATGATCACCATGACTCTATTCTCTTTGATTTTTTGTATTCTTGAATAATCCTTTGCTCAAGGCTCTCTCTTATTTCTTTATATTTTTTTTCTAAATTTTCTTCCTCCATCATAAATGGTTATCCTATTTACATCTTTCTTTATTTATCTGAATTTTAGCACCACCTTATATTTTCTCTTCCCCTATGGAGATTTTCATTAGTTCTTTGGATCTACAAGGTGCATTAGGCCCAAATAATTCATTCACTCTTTGTTTCCAATGTTGACTGATTTTTATAGAATTGTGTGGCCTTTGGGAAAACTAAAAGAATCATGGGAACTACAAAATCCACAATTTGATTAAATCTTCTCCCTTTACTATTGGAATTAATTTGTGTAGTGACTTGACTTACTAGAGCGATAGAATGCCACATCCTCACACTATCTTTGATTTCTTCCCTACCATAGCTTACTCTATTGCTATTGTTGTGGTATCATCATTGAACTCTTTCTTGTCTATTAGCTTTGTAATAATAGGGATTTGGATCAAAACCTCAGATCTATGGTATTGCTAGGTTTAAAAAATTGACATTTTTGGGATTGGTGTTCCATTGTAACACATGGTAGCCATGTGTTAGGGCTAAGTTACCGGGTTCGGCCCTGGGGGGCCCAGGTTCGATTCGGGTCCGGTTCGCCCAAATTCGCCCAGGATCCAAAAATTCGACTGTGGGTCCGACTAGGGTTCAAATTTTTGAATCTCGGGTAGAATTTCGTGCCCAGGCGAACGCAAAAGCACGTTTTTGCATTTTTTTAATATTTTTTTTAGTCTTTGTTGACTTTTTTATATTTTTTTATTCCTTCTAACCCTAATATGTGCCTCTAAAACATGATATAGGTAAAGTGATAGTTATTTACCAATTTGTGAATGAAAAAAAAGGATTTTTCACCTCCATTGCTGAACTTTCTCTTTGGCTTGCACAAGCTTCAATAGACTTGAAGGTTGATTGTAGATTGTTTGAAGTTGGTTGTTGTGTTATTCCTAAGAACTTGCAAGTGCCTATTCATTGCCAAGAAGATCATAGAGCAAGATTTCTTCAAAAGAGGTAGGTTTTTTTAAGTTTTTTCATTTTTTTTTTTTTCATTTTTTTTAACAAATGGACTTCAACTCTTTTGTTTTGTTTTACTTTTCATTCCTCTAAATGTCTATAACACATGTTCAATATTTTCATTTTTTTTTTAAATTAATTAAGTCTATTAGTTTCAAATTCAATCAATCAATACCAAAAATTCAATATGTTGTGCCTTAGGTATTCCATATTACAATGGCAACCGATACCTCCTCAGGCTCAATCCAATCTCATTTCAAAAAAAACCCAAACTCTCCCCTTTGGAAATATGTAGAAATGGTTCAAAAACTTCTAGGTGGTGAAGGATATGTTTGGATTTGTAGTCATTGCCATGTTCAATATTCAAGCTCATACAATTGAGTGAAAGGGCACTTGTGTGGGATCTGTGAAACAGGCATAAAAAATTGTCCAGCTGAAAACGAGGAAGGCATTCCAAAACATATAGTGTTGAAATATATTGCTGAGCAAGAAAAGGAAGACCAGAGAGCAGCCAGTGGTAAAACAAGTCATCCTTTGAAGAAAGGATCTCGATCTATGAAACCCCCTACACCGCCTTCTTATTTTCCACCTACAAAAATCCATCCATTTATGGACATCCCTCAAGAGCAAACCACGCCCTCTTCAAATAAAAGATCTACGGGATCGTTGGAAGCTTCATTTCAGAATGAGGTAAGAGAGATTGTTGAGCAAGACATAGCAAGATGTATCTATGCCAATGGATTGGCATTCAATGTTGTTCATTCACCATATTGGCAAAAAATGGTGAAATCTATTAATGAGGCTCCAAAGGGGTTTAAGGGCCCAGGTTTTGAGAAGGTGTGTTGCACCTTATTGGAGAAAGAGGTGAAACATGTAGCAAACTCTTTGAAGCCCATAAGGGATTCGTGGATCGAAACAGGTGTGACCATCGTTTCTGATGGATGGAAAGATGCAAAAAATCACCCATTGATCAATGTTATTGTTGTGTCCCATAAAGGGGCAATGTTTTTGAGAGCAGTGGATTGTGAAGGATAGGTGAAGGATGGTCCATTTATTGCTAACATCATTTGCCAAGCTATTGAAGAAGTGGGCCATCTAAATGTTGTGCAAGTTGTAACTGACAATGCCAAAAATTGTAGGGCTGCTAGGTTATTGGTTGAGGAGAAGTATCCACACATTTTTTGGACACCTTGTGCTGTCCACTCCCTTAATCTAATGCTAAAAAAAATTGGATCCAAAATTAAATGGATCAAACAGGTGTATGCTGAGGGCGAAGACATCCAAATGTTTGTCACCAACCACCATATGACACAAGGAATATTTAGACAATTCTCAAAATTGTAGTTGTTGAAGGTAAGTCAATTCTCAATATTTTTATTTTTTGAATTTTTTGTTAATTTTAAATTTTGTTTTTTTAAATTTAAATTATATTTTAGTTTTAATTTTGATTTTCAAACAAGTTGTTGAGACTCGTTTTGCCTCCAACACAATTGTGTTGAGATGAATTATAAAGGTTCGCGAGGCAATCTCTGCCATGGTAATCAGCCCTAATTGGGCCATATGGAGGCAATCTAGCAGTGAAAGGGTAGATAGGTTCAAGCAAAGGATCCTCGATGATAGTTGGTGGGACCTTGTTGAGTATCTCGTCAGTTTCACCAAGCCCATATTGAGCATGATCCGTTACACTGACATGGATAGACCTTGTTTGGGTGAAGTATATTATGGTATCAACTCAATGATTGAGAAGATGAAAACCATCATCGATGCAAAAGAGGAAGATCCCGAAGAAAATTTCTTCAAAGAGCTACAAGAAGTCATTGTTGATAGATGGAACAAAATGACCACTGCGTTGCATCTTCTCTCTTTTGCATTGAGTCCCAAATATTATAGTCCAGAGATACTTTCTACTTCATCAAGAGTTGCTCCATATAGGGATGCTGAAGTGGCTCAAGGGTACAAGGCAACAATTCGTAGACTCTTCACTGATCGTGACCAACGTGATCAAGTGAGGGCTGAATTCATGGCTTTTGCATGCTCTGGTAGTGTTGATCATAATATTGATGCTCTTCGAGACAAGGTTAGGGTGGATTCTCATAGTTGGTGGTACTTCCATGGGCAAGAATACAGGCACCTCTAACCTATTGCAATAAAATTTTTTATCCCAAGTAAGTTTTATATTTTGTAATTTTAATTTTAATTTTAAATTTATATTAATTAATATTTTTGTTTAGTTAAATTTTGTAACTTCTAACTATTTAATTTGGTCTTAATAGATTGCTAGTTCATCTTCTTCTGAGAGGAATTGGAGCACATACTCCTTCATCTAGTCAATAAAACGCAATAGGCTACATTTGAAAAAGGCAGAGGACTTGGTGTATGTGCATTCAAACTTGCGCCTCCTTACACACAAGCAAAGTTCCTACAAAGAAGGAGACACAAGGAGGTGGGATATTGAGCCAGAACAACTTGACTTGGATGCTTCCACAAGTCACTTAGCTGCACTTGATATTGATGATGACTATGAGCCTGAAGCAACCATTGAGCATGAGAGTGCTAGTGTCAGTGCTAGTGGCAGACTGGCAGTGCTTGTGCAAGTGGCACTAATGCGATTTGTGGTTCTACACATAATGTAGCATCTAATGATGTTGATGATGCTGCGTTTTTTGATGACCCATATGATTCAGATTGATCAATGATCAATAATTATTAATGGATGATTTTAAACACTTTACATTTTTATGTTTGAACTTTGATGATTTGAGTATAAAGTGGTGGTGTATTTTTCATTTTTGCTATGTTATTTGACTATTAATATGGTGGTGTATTCTGAACTTAATTGCTGCTGAAAATATGTATATATTTTTGATTTTATATGTTTTTGTATTACCGAACCGAAAATGAACCCAAATAATAATAATAAAAATTCTCGAACCGGCGAATCGGGTTCTTGAACCTGAACCCGAACCCAAAACCGAACCAGTAACTTAGTGTTAGGGTATTAAATCCTTTATTTGTTAATTTGTGTTCCCTAGCCATGCCTCTTTGATGAAATTTCCTATCTATATACTTATTAAAGATTGACTTAGGGAGTTCATCCATAATATAGTGATCACATTTCTCAAACAACTCATCATATTTAAACTTGGGCCTCCTAGTCCATTCATCAAACTCAACTCTCAAAATGATGAGCCTTCAACCATTAGGCATTTATTTCTTAGGTGTAGCTCATTACAATAGTGGGTGCAACAAATTTTACTTCTTCTTAATATGGGGAATGCACCCCTATTATCTTCCTTCACAAGTATCTCTTACTTTAACTTCAAATGTTTCTTTTTCTAGTAATAACTTCTCAATTTCATTTTGATTTGATGACTCTCCTTCCCATATCCATGAACTGAAAGAATCAATTTTTATGGCCATTTCTACCACGTCCTTATAAGTTGGGAATACATTCCCATCAATTTTCATCCTAATATAGAGCCAAAATTGATCCTTTTTATAGATAAGGGCCCTTTTGGTTTTTCAACCACACTCTTAAAGTGTTGTTGACTCATTTACTAACTCCTTTTGCACTATAACATCTCCTACATATTACGTACACTCTTCAAGGGAATGTCAAGTTAGTGGAATTTTTTAGGAATAAGGTCCTCAAGTTATCCCATGTTTCATTATGCTCAAGACATTCCTTCATGTACCATTTTAGTGTGCATCCCTAGGAGTTCCCACAAAATTGAATATTATAGTCTAGTCATTATTGAACCTAAATCTTATCTAGTGAGATTCTAAAATGAATAAATGTTTGTTGGCCTCCTTCATGTCCTTGCTAAGATAGGGAGCTCAACTCTATTTTTTACCGTGTTATTAGATGACATGAGGGGTGTCATTTGGTCTAGGGGGTTTCATCTCCTTGCGGGGTCCCTATAGCTTTAAGGATGCAACTTTTCAAAACTCATTATTAATTAGTAAAATTGATTTAAAAACATTTAACTTATTACCCTCTTCATCTTGGGGATTGTTTTCTCCTAACATCGCTAATATTTCTTTTGCAAAATATAAATCCCTAATTATTTCCTCCATCCTATTGTTAGCTCCTCTATCATCTTCTTTATATGATACTAACTTCTAACTATTTCTTCCCTTCTTTGAATTTCATCATACCTACTCACTTTTGTTGTGCCTATAGCACACACGCCCCGTTTAGAATGGGGACCCTCTCTTTCCTTTCGCCTTGTCGGGTCCATTTTGCTTCTGCCTCATTTTGTGTGCCCCCATTTTGGTGTCCTTGACGGTCAACACGTTCTCCAAAGTCTCATTTTAGGTCGACCATATTTTTCCCCTCTGAAAGTTGCTAAGTCTTGAGCCCTTTCGGGTTTTCTCTGTCAGTTTTCCTTTCTAGCGTCCATGGGAACCTCCGAGCCCAAAGCATCGGGTTTCCCTTCTGGATTCGCTATTCCGAACGGCCGACAGTTGGCGTCCTCTCGGACCTCAGACCTCGATGCTTCCCTAGCCATTTGCATCACTTGCAAAAATTGAAAAGGCTATGCTCCGATGTCCTTCCATCCCTCGGGCTCCGGTTCTCTCGTCGCCGTCCTAATATTTAAACTCACCTACCTCAACCGTCATCGTACCTGCATTCATTAAGGGGTATTAATTTCACTTAGGGGCTATTTAAATGAGTTTTGACTTGTCATTTTCACATGTCAGGAAGAACTAAAGAGCATAGTGCGACCCCAACAATCTTTGCCTACGTGCCCGGGCTTCAACTTCGCTGTTCTTCAAGGATTCGACATTCTGCTTCTTCGAGCCCCCGAGGTAGGATTGTCGTCCGACTGCAATTTCCTTTTCTAAACTCCATAAATCGAAACTAAGAGACAAGGACTAGGAATCTGGTAGAATAACGTCTCATCCAAGTCCCCACAAGTTTGAAAATCGAAAAGCAACCCACAAGAGTTTCAAATCGAAAATCGGAACCCTGCCATCCCGTCACTGTTCTTCGGGGCAGGTGACCACACCTTTCGGGCCCGAGCCTCTCTTTGTCTGCGACATAAACTTAGCTAAAATCGCTCCGACGATGAAGCTCCTTGCGAGTTTCATACCCCGGAGTTCCCTGTCCGTTTCACCGTTTCACTCGGCCTTCCCCTAACGACCTCTCGGATCTCGAACATCGGGCTTGCAAAATCCGCCTGAAACTCATGACAAAAATTGAACTTTGAAGTTGTCTTCGGACTCTGGCCTCCGGACTTCCGTCCTCGGGCCACCGTCGTTGCTCCACTGTTCCATACAACCGCCACGAGACATCTTTCTGGCTCGCCGACTTCGATTGCCCTTTCGCTTTGCTAGTTTTAAACAAAGAAGTTAAAGTCCAAACCGCGCTCAGACTCCAACCTCCGAAATTTTGTCCCTGGAACTCCATCTTGCTTCTGTTGTCCTAAATGGCTGAATTTGTCCACCTTTTCGGAAATCGGGCCCCGAACCTCGGTTCGCCTCCGAAGTCTTGGACAAATAGAGGAACCCACCTCGGGTCTTATCTTTCAGGAAGCCCATCTTGGACTTCCATATGTGCTTTGTCGTTCCACACAACTATCCACAAATAGCTTCCCGACCCCTACAGCTCGAACTCCAGAACCTGCTTCTAAAATGTCGTTTGCCCAGCGTTGTTTCAAACAACCAACCCTTGACAACTTTCCTGTAGCTCAGGCCCGAACGCCTAAATAGTGACTCAAATGACCTCCAAATTAAAAATGGATTTCGACCCATGTGCTTAAAATTGACCTTTTCCTGCATGAACCCTTTGTTAAGAAAATCCAACATCGGGGGGAATCATTCGAGACTCCTTTCCCTATTTTCCCTTTCAAAACAACATTCTGGCAAGAGAAGTCTGACCCCTAGGGCTCGGGTCACCTGTTTGCCTTCCAGTGTTATTTTAATCAAGTGCTAGACTTTTCTTGAATGACAATTGTGGATCTAACCTTGAATTGCAGGAGTTTGTCCGAGGCTGCACCCTCATGTTTAATTTTGCTAACTCCTGTCTCTTTGTGTAGGATTTATGGAATATGGTGTAGAAACTTCAGGAGCAACCAAGGACAAAGGGAAAAGAACTGCCAAAACTCTTTGAGGCAAGGAAGACAAAGACCAAATGAGGTACCAATTCCATGGAGTGGCTTTGCACTCCAAAGTTACAACTAAGTGAAAAGATATCACTGACACCAACATCGGGCATACCAATATTGATGACTTCACACAAAGAGTCAAGTCAGGGCCAAAGACCAAGAACACCAAGCTAATCAGAAGCAGCGGACTGGCTAAGGCTGCGAGTTTCCCTCCTGCCTTGATTGCCCCCGAGCTGGTGATGGCGTGCTGGGAGGCATACCGAGTTGAAACAAGGACCATTGTGGACAGGGACGACAACATCCTAGCTGATATGTCCCCTCTAGGGATAAAAACAATCCTCCACATACTCGTCTTTGAAAGCATGGAGACCCCAACTATTCAAGAGTGCAATGAATTGTGGGATGAGGATCCTGTTGACGTGTGTTTTATGACAACACCAACACAGAATAAAAATGTCCAACGGCCACTCTATTCTCTCTTGATCAAAGTGTTCCGCATGCTAAGATTGCGTGAAAGTTCATGCGTTCGACTCCAAGGTTCCTTTAATGCGAATAGACTCAGTTGGTTGATGTGAATATGCTGGGTATTCCAAGGGGACTTACGTAATTGTTCAACTTTATATGCTCAAGCAAATGAAGGATTTTGACTATGATGCTCTGGTATTTGAATGGATCGGGAAATGCTGAATTTAAAGGAGGTAAGGATAGGAATTCTACAATCTACTTCTACGGGTGGAATGCAAGGATTAGCTTTAACAGTCTTCAAACCAAGCTTCGTTTTGTCTCCCCTTCGGACAACTCCGACAAAGCTGGTGCAATCTTCAAAGGATGGATGAGATGTTCAAATTGAGATTCACCATGCACACCCCTTCACAACGAAGCAAGTGGGCACATTGAACACAATCGAAGTTAAGTGCTGAGATTCCAGTCGACCACGCAGGAGCAGACTTACCGTCAGCAAGTCCGCCAGTGGTATGGATACGGGAAGATATGCCCAAACTAATGTCACATTCCACAATTAACTCTACTTGCATGAAAACAAATCTACTTTACTTTACTCTATTCGAATTGGAAAGACGAAAAGATCTCGTCAACTGCCCACAACACAAAATGAAGTCACCAATCAATGAAATCTTTATATCATGAGAGTCTTACACAACAATCTTTTGCAAAAACTTTCAAAGGGAAAGTCTTTCTTTCCTTTCCAACTAAGCTAACTCCTAGCTCTACTTTAACTTCTATCAATCTCTATCTCTGTCTAGCTCTGATCTATCTCTGATTCTAATTCTAACTGTTTACGAATGAGGGGGGATGCCTCTTTTATAATGAGTCCAATTAGTGGATGGTTCAGATCTGATTACAATAAAGGGCTCAGATTGAGCCACCTATGCCCTAATTAGGGTTTCTGCCCTAAAAACCGCCACCGAGAGGAGTGGGGCAATGAATGCGCCCTCCACTCCTCATCAATGCACCACATCTGGCCATCAATGCATGTCATCTCCCTCCAGAAGGTCATCGTCCAGAAGGGCGTTTCCTTTCTCCTTCTTGCTGGCTGCAAATCTGATGAATCTGGCCAAGACTGCCTCAACTTCCTGATCGGAGATAGGAGGAATGTGATCCAACTGAAACTCTAAAATTGCAACTGTTTTCCCATGTCGGGCACATAATTTCTTCCAGGCAACAAGGGCATCCTGGGTGTTCTGTATGATACTAGAGAACGTGGCTGTGTTCTCGAAATCGTCCTATGTGAAGGTCTTCACCTCAGATAAGAATGGCGCCAATCTGTCTTTCAATCCATCTATAGTTACCTCTTTAGCAGTCAACCTCTTGGAAAAGATTGCCTCCAACGTGTTGAGAATTCCATCTAAGATGTTCGTCATGGCCTTTCTGACCCTGACAGAATCTGCCTGTGATGCATCATAGAATCCCCAGCCTATGACTATTGAAGAATACCATCTGGCAAAGTCGTATCTATCTCCCTGCTGGATAACACCTCGCTCAACCAAAGTTTGTTGAGGTATGCTCATCAAAGCCCCTAAACGGAGAACAACTCTCGTCTGATAGATGCGAGCCTCACCCCAAGCATGGTTAACTACCTCCACTCTAGCCATAATATCGAAAGCTTTCCCATAGGCATGTGCAAGATCTTCCATGAACTTTCTTGTCTCTGTACGCACACCGACAACCCACTTGTCTACCTACTGTGCCATTCTCTTCAAATCTTCTAACCCACTGATTGACTCCCTGGAAAAACTCAGCTGGAAGTTCAATTGCCGGATTTTCTTGCCCACAAGGACGGGACAAGTGTTGCATGTAGCCAATCAGTGTCTTGTGCTCTACCTTCAACCTTTTGTATTTTCCCTCAACATGGGACAATCTATCCTTGAGTGCTCGATAGGAATTATCACACTCCTCTACCACTTGTGCTCCAGTAGGGCGGCCTAGTTCCATGGTTGTCACAACATAGTTCTCAGGAATAGCCTCGTCCCTATCACATTCTTCCCGAGGAACTGCCACATGCAAGGTTCGGGATCCATCCTCATCTGTGGATATTTTGGAGAACTTCCTAGCCCTTTTCTTTGCTGGAGGTGTGCTGATCCTCTGTAATAATTCTTCCATCTCGGCTACAGGATCGGTCTCATCTACAGGATCACGCCTCATTCTATCCCTTAGCCATTCTGGCACCTCCTACCGCATGTTAGATATAATAAAAGGTTGTTCTATCTCAGCCTCTACCCCGTGAACCTCTCCTCTTCCATTGTTCTGATGAGGCTCAGCATCATCAATAGGCTCCGTGTCTCCCGAGCTATGAGCATCCTGATCTGAAGTAGCATCACCCTCGAGAGCCGCCTCAATTTCCTGCTGAAATTGAGTATCAGTAGCCATCCCCTCATCTGTCTCTTGCTGATTTTCCTGCTGATGTTCTTCTTGGGGCATGTTGATGCTCTGACCCACTGATTCTCTACGAGGTGGCCGACTCTCTACTTGCATTGTCTGCTCTACGTCGAATCTCTCCCTCTGATCAACAAATAACGACACCTCCTGTAAGCTTGGAGAGCGTGTCCGAGATGGCGTATGCATGGACTCCTCGACTACCATTGGCTCAAGTCGAACTAGCTCCTTTCCTCGAGGCTCCGGAGTTGGATTACTCCGTCTCCTCTGATTAGTTGTCTGCAATCTACTGTCTCCCATCAAATTGTAGGTAAGGGGAATTGACCCTCCCCTTGAGTCGGCTGACATGCCTCTCTACCCAACTCCGTGTAAATGTCAAGACCGGGATACAAAGTGTATCCAATTCAGTGACCTCTGGCTCAGACCAATCTGGGAGTGGCAGAGGTGTATCTCTTACTGTCTCGTAGTCAGCCTGTACTACGTTTATATCCTCCTCAATCTGATCTGGCACTGGGATGATCTCACACTCTCTGACCATCCCCAATGGTATCCGAGAAAACATTCTCTTTCTGACTTCGATCTCATCGACTGCACTAGCCCAAAAGTCTTCGATCTGCACCTTGTGCCTGAACTCCTCTGTCAATATCCACCTAATGTTTCTGTGGGGATCGTAGTAATGCCTGTTGGTGTGATAGGAAAGGTGGAAGAATTGGAGCTCCACTTCTGCCTCTCTTGCTGCTTGCAGCGATGGGCAGATTTCATTTGAATTTCCCATAGTAATTGGGAATCCGAGTCCACCTTTCTTCTTCTTCTTTTGAATCTTATCATAGGCAATCAGTTGCCTAGATACTTCCAGCATCACTATCCTGTTTGTGGGATACTGAGGCAATCTGTATGGATAGGAGGAAAATCCTTGCAGCCTTATGTAGGTGAATTTTGGAAATTGGATAAACCAACATCCGAATTTCTCGATCATTTCTTGTGCCTCCCTTGATATTCTGTGGTGGGTTCTTTGCTGCAAGGTCCTCATGATATGCATTGTAAAGGTGTCATTGACCCTCTTGTAATTGGTTGTGCTTGTCAGATGCAACTGTGGACAAGCTTCATATATTTTAAACTGATGGGATCCGCAACCAATTGGTTCCTTGTAAGAGATCCCTCTATATCTCGTCATGCGAGCCAGCATATAGACAAGGTAGGAGCCCATGTAAAATGTCTTCGTTCTCCTCACGCCACGAAGCTGCTCATGTATGTTATCACTGATCATCAGTGCCCAATCCATGTAATCCTTTCCCTCTAACACCAAGTTGACAAAATAGAACATCCAAGGTTCAAAGATGAACGCTTGGGGGCCTCCAACTCTGCTCAGCATCATAATGAGATCACCAAACTCCTGTCTCAAGTCCTCTGAGACTATCTTTAGTGAGTTGGCTTGGGTTTAATCATCCACCTAGTGTTTCATCAGCACACCGGTCTGTGGTGGATGACATCTTTCTGCTCTCTCTCTCTAGATCATCTTCTCATGAACTTCCGAATGCCTCTCCGATCGCTTCAGGTGTCAGGTTGGCCAGCACCTTGCCATCTGGCGAAGTGACCGTCCTCTGTTCTGCATTGTAGTGGTAGGCGCACTCCATGATGAGCTCTGGACATCGGATAGCTGGCGGAAATTTGGCAGCTGCATACAATCCACTTTTGACAATACTGTGCGAAGTCTCTGACGGGTGATGGCCTCCAGTCCCCAATATCCTTCTTCTGAATGCTTCCATGTTGAATGAGCCTAAGTTCGTGTCAGCTAGCCTGCCGAGCTTGGATGAAAATTTGGATTCTGGCAAGAATGACTTGCCCAATTTCTTGATCACAACTTGTCTGGACTCGGTGTGGTTGTTTCTGCCTGCAGCTCTTTTGCTTGATTCGGCCATTCTCAACTATCTTGTTTACTTCAGCTGTAAAATTTTCTGTATTTGCAGCAACTCTTGAGACTTCTTTCAAATTCGTACTTCACTTCTAGAAGAAATGTACTTTCAGCAACTTGTAAATGTTTTCACGAATGTGAACTTTCAGCAACTGTAGCCCTCTTAACTTCAGACTTCTCAACAATCGGATGAAACTTCTTCACAAAGTCGAACCTTCTCAGCAATTGCAGCAACTAAGGAATTCGCACCTCTCAGCAATTTGAGACTTCAGCAAGCTAGGTCGCACCTCTTCAGCAACTTCACTCTTTTCAGCAAATTCGCACTTCTCACAAATTCAAAATTAGTAACCTCCAACTCTCTCAGAAATTCGAAACTTTGCAACTTCAGCTCTTCAGCAACTTGTGAGAAAAAAATGAAGAAGACCTCAAAAAATTATGTTTGGTCGAATTCTCGTAGAGGCTAAACTTAGAAAATATTTTGAATTCATTTTCCCTCTCTTTTCCAGTTGTAACACTTGTCGTCTGAAGCATCGAAATCTCGAACTTCTAGAATCACGAATTCATCATCTCTGCACAGGCCTGCCTCATTGCATTTGATTTTAAAATATTCATTCCCTTGAACAATTTCGAATTGTTTAGCTAAGGCATTTCATCTCATTTTATCCTTGGCAAAATTATCAAGTTCAAGTTTCTTAGCAAAATTCCTCATCCATTTTATTCGTTTGCCTTAAAAAAATTTCTCAATTTTGCCTTAGGAATTTTATTTAAAATAGGCACTGGGAAAAATATCCATTGAAACGATGTGGACATGGCGTG
The DNA here is from genome assembly GCA_007115665.2 of Sequoiadendron giganteum. Taxonomy (NCBI): domain Eukaryota; kingdom Viridiplantae; phylum Streptophyta; class Pinopsida; order Cupressales; family Cupressaceae; genus Sequoiadendron; species Sequoiadendron giganteum. The sequence goes on along the minus strand of CM021103.1, from coordinate 694,173,626 downwards.
GAGTAAGCCTGAATCACCTCTGAATTGCGAATGTTTATACCTAGAAGCAAAATTCTTCCCAAATCCATCGTTTTCATGTGTATCCGGACGAAGGGGTTCTTTTAATTTTTTATTATTTAAAAATAATAAAAATGGCTAATGTTTTTAATCTTATCCTCCGGATGTCTTCCACTCCTGTAATTTCCCATTTCTTGTCCTTGGCAAATTCCCTTGATTTTCCTGAAAAAAATTCCCTTCTAAAGATTTTTCTAACTCTGGAAATTCCTAGCATCATCCTCGTTCATACTCTCCATTTCTCCTCTAGAAAATACCTTAGGAATTATTTAAAAATATAAATTTCATCTCCAAAGGGCGCATATAGCATGTCATTTTCCATTTCCTTCCTTGGGCAATTCCACGCCTAGACATTCTCTTTCTTACTTAGCCATTTTCACTCTTCAAGTCCCCACATCTAGGTGCATTTCATAGTGTGAAGAGGAAAAATATAAATGAATAACCCTTGGTCCCTTTTCACACCCCCTTGGCATTATTTCCCTCTAGGCGCGTATGGTGACTTCTCACCTTCCTTGAGCGCATATGCCATGGGTAGCTTCCACCTTCAACGTTTTACCTTTCATCCTTACCTTGGGCGTATATGCCATGGAGAAGAGAAATTCCCACGCCTAAGACATGACTCTTCGCCTCCCTCTGGCGCATATGGGCTAGGCTATTTCCATTCTACACTTGAGCGCATTTCACCTAATAGACATTCACTTTATCCTTGAGCGCATTTCACCCTCATCAAAGAAAAACAACGCCATCATCTTGTGACCCTTCAGCTTCCTATGGCGCATATGGGCTTGCATACTTCCATGTTAGGCGCATTCACTAGTGTTGGAAGGAATTCTGCCCCCTTTAAGTGACTTTTCACCTCCTTCTAGCGCATTTAGCATATGTGGAAGACTTTCCACGCCTTGACTTGACTCTTCACCTCCCTTTGGCGCATATGGGCTAGTAGACTTCCTTGTTATCCTTGAGCGCATTTCCTATGTAAGATTTTCCACGCCTTGAGTGACTGTTCAGCTTCCTTGGGCACATTTGCTATGGTGAGAGGGAAACTTCCCTTGCTTTAGGCGCATTTGGGGTGTGAGGAGGAAAAAAAATCCACGCCTATGGTGACTTTTCACCTCCCATAGGCGCATTTAGCCTATGCAACCTCCATTTCCAAGTGCATTTGAGGATGTCTCAAGGAACTATTTAATGCCTTAGTGAATATTTCCATGTCTTTGGTGACCTTTCACCTTCCTGGGCGTGTATGAAGGTGTTTAATGCCAGTTATCATTTATGAATTTCCAATGCCCTAACCCTGTTCTGGCTTTCTATTTTTAGTAAAATTAGGGTTTCATTGCGTTTCACCCTGCTTTGCACTGGAACTGGCGTGGTTGTGCCTCCATTTGGTTTTGCCATCCTGTTCACACCTTAGCTGGCACAGTACGTGCTATTTTTAGCAAACCCTAGAATTGATCAATTTCCACATCTTTGTTTGCTTTGAAATTCGCTCCAGTTGCCTCTGATGCTGTGAGAGACCTATTCATGTTTGCTTTTGGTGATGACGTGCCATTTTTAGCCACCTGCTATTTATAGTAAGTTTCAAAGTTGCCTGCTTCGGTAGCTCCATTCGACCTAAAACTTGCTATGTCTGATCATGATAACTTGAGTGCTCTGTTCATACCGACTTCCGATGTAGGCCTGCTATTTATAGCCGTGTCCTGACTTACTAAAAATAGTAAGTCCTCCGATTTTGCTCAAAATTTGCCAGTAGGTAGCTTGAAGGATGTTGATCATGGTGGCATGCTTCGTTTTGACATCTCTGCATTTCACTTCATCTATTTTTAGATGTGGCAGGGGAAACCCTAATTTGATTTGCATGTGTTCTGGACTGCCCCCGATCGCCTAATTTCTACTGTTTGCCAATCTACTCGCTGGAAAGAAGTAATAGGTAGCTGCTGGGATGACACTGCTATCTATAGTAAGTGTCCGGAAAGTGGTCAACCGGATGTCAGACGAGTTTGCATGTCATAGTGCCCGTGGGATCTCAAAGAACCCAGAAAAACCCAGAAAACTGGTCAAAGTTCCGGCACTGGCTAAAAATAGTAAGTCCCTCAAAACTGACTCGTTCCATTTGCATGTAACGTCATTGCGAAGCTCTCGCAAAACCCACATGGAATATCCGGACACGCATTGAAAATTCCTGCATGCAAACCCTAAAAATAGCCTCGAAAGGCTGAACTCTGAAATTCACCATCTCCTCTTGCATGCTACATCATCGCGAAGGTCTTGGAAAACCCAGATCAATTCTTCTGTTATTCGCCGGAGAATTGCTTGTCTAAACCTTGAAAATAGCCTCCGAAGGCTGAACTGCTAAAAATAGCCAGTTGTCTGAATCTGTTCAAATTTCATGTGTAGGCACTCTAAAGCTGCTTGATTGTGCTGAAGTCACTAGAATCCCGAAATCCTGAGGAACAAGCCTCGAATTAGGCACTTACTAAAAATAGTAAGTGGTCAGATTTCAGTGAGATTTCAGGGGGATTCTGCTTTGAGCTTTTTGAATGTGTTGCTGCACTTAGATTTCACCTAAGTAACTCAATCTTGACCTCGAACGGGTCTAAAGGATAGAAACAAAATTTGTCAATTACTTCAACTGAGGTCAAACGGGACACCCACGGAAGGACAAAAGACCAAAGACAGAGAGAATCGAAGCCAAAAGACCAGAATGGAGCAAAAATTAGGGGGTCCCCATCTTGGATGGGGTGATGTGTGAAAAGGTCACAACAGATCCTTTGAAGTGCAAGAAGCTAATCAACCAGTATTGGTTGAAGGAGAAATGGGGCAATGCTGCCAAGGTTCCTCAGGAGCTATACCGTAGTGACTTCTTCGAGGACTACCACGATCTGGTTACCCTGCTGAGCAAAATAATGGGCCTTCCTACTGCGGCCTTCTTCCAGGAATGGATGGTGTATTTCGCCGAACAAATTCTCCATGGAGAGGACACTGCGTTCTATTGGGGAGAGATAATCAGTAATTTCTTCCAAGAGCAATTCGTTAATGTAAAGAAGACCTCCAAATTTGACATGACATCCTACTTGGTATATTCGCTTATTGATCAACGACATTATAGTGGATTGTCCGTAGTGCCCAATGATATGCCAGGAAGAGAGCTCAAACCATATGACAAATACCCCCACCTGTAGTGTAGAAATTTCAAGAGGAATTACTATAGGGTAGACGATGCGTTTATCGCCTACATCATTTGACTGCTTGGGGGTGATTTTGAGAGAAGAGTCTGTCATAGTTCCAGGGCCCTCCTCAAACACTATTCCTTCTTGTTCATTCAATACCCAAAGTTCACATACATACGTGTCCAAGGATTCTCCAAAAGGCCGAATAAACTGCCCCGGTACCCTAATGACCGGATCATACTATTGGAACTATCTTGGCATCTGCGACATATACACAACATTCTAAGCAGTAAGAATTTGTTGGGGACCCCTTATCCCCTCACACCAGGCCAAGGAATATATGAACTTTATACTTCCCAATGCGTGGGCGATTCAGAGAAAGAGCTGGTTGAGTACCACTTCAAGCCACATACAACTAAGTCGTGGATGGACCCATATGGCCACATCAGGAAGCCAATTGGACAAGAATATGCCCACCTCCACCATGTCGAGGATTTTTGGGCCAATTGCAAGGATGATTTTGAAGTGCGGGTAAGGCATTATATGCGTATGACCGCGTACTTTGTAAGAAGGGTGAACTTGTTTTCGGTGCTAGATCAACTGGAAGAAAAGGAGAGCACCGTGATCGACCCAAGATATAGTGCTATTGCGAATTTACTATTGCCTTTAATTGATTGGAACGAGCAAGAGATTGATGACCTCGACATTCTTACCAAGCCCATTGAGGCTCAGACAAAGGCATGGATCGATGGCAAGTTGCTCGTTTGAAGAAATAGGGAGTCGCCTTGACATTCAAGGGGCTCAAAAGCGAGCCAAGTGGTTCTAATGGTGGGACGGTTGCTACAAAAATTGGAGAAACTTCCAAGTCCCCACCATCTGTCAGGTTGAAGAAGAGAAAGGAGGTTGATGAGAAACAACCCAACCCAAAAGTGTACGCTAGAAAAGCCTTGGAGAGCGAACCTCCTAAAAAGCATAGAAGAATGAGCAGCGTCACTAAGATGCCAGTAATACCTGAAGATTCACTCCACGAGGGTGAGGAGATGGAAGCTGATCCATCAAGATCTCCACCTGCTTCATCTATTGTTGCAACCACTGCTGCTACTGCCACCATCCCACCCATTTCACATGCAATAGTTGCTTCCTCTCCGCTCGCGGTAGACATTGTTGTCCACCTCGCCTCCACTTCTCCAATCACGCAGGTCATATCGGTGGATTCATCCTCTGCCACTACCTCGCCAATTTCTTCGTCCTCCATGTCTCCTTCCTTTTCTCTTCTGACCGCCGTCACTACTGCTGCAATGCCTACCCTCCCTCTCCCAGAATCCTTCATCAAATATATGCAGATTGTGTCGTCTGAACTTTCGGGAATGTTTAAAAATCCAATGGTGCAAGTTGCAATTTCCCAAGCAATGGTTAACACCCCGATTCTTCCCCCTTCTACGGAGCCACCTAGTATGGAGGCTATGATGAAAATCTCTGATGAGCTGGAACGACAACAACTGGAGGTAGCTAAGAGGTTGGAAGATGTTGAATTTGAGTATCATGAACACCCAATGTACGAACATCAAGTGATCGATGAGGTAGCCTATGAGTCTTCCAATGATGACATTGAACGTCTAGGCAGGGACATAATTTATGAAACAACTGATTCGGAGCTCGATGCTGAATGGGACAAACAACTTAAGGAGATTGAAGACAAAGACGTTGAAGGACACCCTATGACTGAAGAAAGAGTCGCTGCCCCGAAGATAGAGGGTGATAAGTCTCCAGTGGAGGGGCACGACTATGCCCCTGAACATGGTGAGGAAACATCCTTTCATGAAGCTAGACAAGAGGATAAACCCAAGGAATGCAGGCTTGATCAGGATAAGAAAGAAAAGGATGCTGAGGGAGAGGACCACCTTGGCGATCGAGTGCCCACCAAATCTCCTATCAAGTGCATAATGCTCGTACAAGACTGATGAGGAGAGGGAAGATACAAGGATTGAGTAGGAGGCCCTCAATGACAAGGCCATTGAACTCAGGGTGAAGGACAAAGATATCAACATGAACCACCCAAGGAAGGGTCCCCAATGCCCGACTAGTTGGAAAGACAGCTTGAAAAGAGAACTCCCACTATAAAGGACCCAAAAGCAAGATTGGAGGCAATATTGGCTAGAGCTCAGATTGGTACAAAGAAGGAGAAAAGGCCTAGAATTAGATAAAAGGTAACGATGGATGCCTTCGGATCCAGGGCTGTACAAATAGCTACACTGGTGGTTGGAGAACAAGGAATAAGCTACAACGTTTCCACCATTGAATTGGGAGTGGCCACCAAAGAGCAGAAGATTGACCATCTCCAAGAATCAGTCGCCATAGTGGTGAACCTCATTCAGCAGGATAAAGTTTCGAAGGAGGAGCTTAAGGCACAAGTGGCTGATTTGACAACCTATATTCAACAATGGTCATCCTCAAAGGAACAACCCACCACATTATTGGCCCCGTTGTAGTTGTTGTCCAAAGAACAGATTAACAAGTTGGTAAGGAGAAAGAACTTGTACAAGACCACGAAAAACTAGTTCCGACAGGTCTTGGATATTGGGAATACAGGTATCAATTTGGCTGTTCGAACAACGAACAAGTTCTTAGAAGTACAAACGTCTCTTGAAGGTACGAGGCGAATCTACATTGAGTTCCCAAAGAAGTATGGGTTGCTTACTCGAAAATTGGGGCTATCCTTGCACTGCCAAGTGAGGTTTGGGAAAAGGAGTTTTCCTTCAAGGACGATGATTATTCGTTAATGGATGTGTGGAAGTGAGACTTCAATCACCGAAAGGAGAGGTTGGAACAAGCCCTTGAGCGTGTAACTCCGAATATTGAATGGGCCAAGGAGGCTTGGGGGACTATTTTCGATACCTGAAGTTGATGACAACGTATGAGGTGCCCGTTGTCAAGATCAATCCAAAAAGCATAAAGCCTCACTTCCGAAAGAGGATGGAGGATGGGATGTCAGACGAGATTACTGCAGATTTATAAGCTTTGTTGCCCGAGATTTCACCCAGTCCGAGTTATTCAGAGACCACGTTGCCAAGTATGATGAGGACTGGTGTTAACAATTCCAAGGAATGGAGCTACCAAGTGCTGAGATCCGACATCATTGAGGTCAACAAGTTCCGGTTGGTGGTCTTGAAATTCATAGAGTATGCAGCTTCGAAGAAGCAGGAGGGCAACCCTATTATTGATGAAGAATTCTTAAAGGAATAGCTATGGCAAAGAGCAATCAACAAGAGGACGAAAATGCTACAATGCCACCACTAGAAGACAAAATATAGATATGGACAAAGTGTATTTTAAAAATGTAATATATTTGGGGGTAGGTGAAACCCTGGTGTAGAGTGAATCTTGGCCACACAATGAGATTAAATCTTGGCCACTCACTTTTCTTTTTGAAAACTATAAATAGGGGTCTCCTCCTCTCATTTTAGAGAGAGTTGAGTTGTTGTAAAGACATGCTGCAAAAATTGCAATAGAAATACATTGACCTTGGTGCATTTCTGGATTTCTTCTCATGTTTCATGAGTCTTCTCTCATAAGTTAAGATTTTAGTTTGATTTACTTTGTTTTTCTAATTTCCTTTTAGCTATCCTTGGTAGATTTAGTAATGTTGTCCTTGGTTGTGAAGATTCCTACTGTGTGTATGCTTTTCTTGTCCATACTTTTAGTCATTTGCTGCTGGTAGATGGTTGTGTAAAGTTATTCTGGACTCTGATTTTATAGCTGCTCTTTAAACCTTATCTTTGTTCATACATTTATATGGCCAATGAATGATGAAATATCTGCAGTCCTTAGAAGATAGCATAGATTTCATGGCATTGTGAAATTTATGATTAAGTGAAATTCTATTTTAAGAAAACTGTCCACAATAGAAACCTCCATGATCACTATTCATCGGTAGTTGCAGGTCCAGGAACTCTCTCTCTCCCTTGCCCTTTTTCCTTTTTTTTTTAGAAGTAACCTATGCTAAGGTTCATTGCACATTGTAAATCTAAAACTTAAAACTGAAATGGAGTTTCAGACTGTTGTTTGAACCTACAACAAAAGTGCAATAATTTCCTATCTAAAGAACTCTATTCGCAAATCCAATTCTCTTCCAGCTTTGTCCACATAAATCTGCCCTATGATTACCAACAAAGATCACATCAACATCAACTGAAACATTCCATGCAAGTCAAGACCTGACATTAGAGACCTTGGGATAGTGTTCTGCAATTTGATTGTGGAAGATTGTCTTTCAAGAGAGGTGATGCACCTATGCATCGCCTATGTTGAGAGGTGCATAAAAAACACATCAACAATTTCAATATTCCAAAAGTCTACACTAAGATGTATTGTGCTCCTTCTATAATTTGGGGTCATCTATGAGCCTCATACCCTTCATTTATTGTAACTCTAGGATGAAACTAATCAAAATTTTCATTAAGAAGTATTCCTTGGATTAGATATCTACTCTTTGAATGAGCCCCTATGATCCTAAGCCTTTCCCTTCCCACCACCTCTATGGTGCTCGTAAAGACTAGGTCCAAGTCCTATGGGTTCATTGTTGCTTCATATTCCTTTAATTGTTCCATTATATTTGCTATATTTTCCTTGTTATTCTAATTTGGGTTATTGACCACTTAGGTTCTTCTATATTACTGAGTGTCATGTCATTAGACGAATTCTATTAATCAATTTTTATCTAGGGATTTTAGCCACAACCCTCTTGACATGCTTCGCTAATGCTTTCTACACCTTTTTAGTTCTCCTTTGGTACCTCTCTTCTCTTCTATTTTTATTTCATCCTTTTTTTTGTTTATTTCTCTCTCAGTAAGGATCATCTTCTTGCTCCCCACATGACCCATCTCAATCTCAAGAACAATCTCTCCAATTTTATCGTTACCACCCTTTAACATTATTTCCTTAGTCTAATCATTGATCCCATTTTATGCTTCTTCAAAAGATAGACAAAATTTGACTCTACAATCACATCTCTTCAAGATATCTTTGCATTCCATAATGACCCCCTTGATGCCTAATACCCCTAAGGATTAGTACCTAGTGTATGCTACCACACATTTTCACTATTGATATATATACCATCAATAATCAACTTCATTGATCTACTCCTCAATTTTGTAGTTCTCTCTTATGCATCAACGACCAAGGGCCCAACAATAGAACCAAACGTTGACATCAAATATAGACCTAAGGTCTAGATTATCTATGTCCTTGTTGTTACCCTAGTGTGATACAATAAGAAATAAAACTAGAATAAGTGTGAAAGATTACACCTACAAACAAATAAATATACTCATACACTCGCATAACACCATGTGAGATTTGACCATCCATAGATCTCATTCATATTATATAAGTCTTACATTCATTGTCTCTACATACTATAATCATAGATATACACTTCACATATGTTTGGGTGCTTACACATGCAATCTTCTATCTCTTTATCATATCATTTTTGTATTCTTATCCTATTCTATTATATATGTGGTATATGATATTGCTATTATAGCAAGCCAAGGTGTGGGAACATGTCCCCAGGCTTGACCCTATAGAAATATGACCATTAGGGGGTACCACAAAGTGTATGCCACAACTATACTTTTTGATTCCTATGATGACCTCAAGTTCATTTTTGGGAGCTTGAACTCCATGGATGCAAACTTTGGCACCCCTGTGATTTTTCACTATCAACTTCCATTAGTTTGTTTTTTTGAATTTTCAACCTAACAAAGGTAGATTTAGCCATGTTTTTTGGTTTTCAACTAAATCCATCAGAGTCCTAGGTCAACTTCATTCCTACCAAAATTTCTAATCTAGTAGTACATTTCTTTAGTTGACCTTAAGTTCAAGATCTCATTTATGTGCTTGATGCGAGTGGAAATTAGACCAACATATATGAACAATTGTACATAATAGACATATAATTTTCTCATACCTATAAAAATTTGTATAATTGTAAGCCAATTATGAATTTATACATGCAATATGGACTCCAATTCCACCTCAAACACTTGTGTACTACACAAGGAAAAGTGGAAGAAACTCATATTACACACTCACTTTAGCAAGGTTGTAGGACCCTTTAGAGTTGATAAGACCCTCACAATATTGTAGAAGTATTTCTATTGGTCACAAATTCGATCATGTTGCAATGCAAATCCATGCACAACATGTGAACCATAGCCAAATAGGTCAAGTAACAAGGTATGCACACACCTTTTCCAATATTGACAAAGCCTTGGAAGTGTGCTTCTATTTTATTTTTATTTGGATATCCCACCATCATAAGGGTTAATTATTATGTGTAAATAATGGTAGTTAGATTCTCTAAGATGGTGATATGCATACCTTGTAAGAAGTTAATTTTATCTCTAGAAATAACTCGATTGTACTTTCAAACTATATGGATTCAGTTTTAGCTACCATCCACTATCATCTCTAATTGAGACATAAGATTTCATAGTCATTTATGGAAAGGAATTTGATCATTGATGGACACAAGATTGTACAAATTTACTTTCATATCTATATTGATGGATAGGAAAAAATAGTCAACAGGTTGATAGGTCATCTTCTTTTGATGCACAACTCCAAGAAGCAACACACATGAGATGAGAGTTTTCTTTTCATTCAATGCAACTACAATAGAGCTCTCCTAGAAGCTTTGTGATGCACAACCCTTTTAGGTTTTCTTGGATTACTAGCCATTGCTATATTAACATAGGCAACCCCATGGTGTCAACCTCAACAAAAATATTCTTCAACTCAAAAGGAATTTATATAGATAACAAATTCATTGAGCATATTCAACAAATATAGCAGCAAGCACAAACATCCTTTAGGAAAAAATCCCAAGTACAAGAAATTCCATGACAAACACCACACATGCTTCAAGTTGATGATTGAGTTTGGTTGCATCTATAGAATGAATGACTCATAAGACCTTACCACAAGCTTCATTCACTTGGGTAAAGTTTCTACACCATCATCAAGCATGTAGGACATAATGCATTTGAAATCAATCTCCCTACCTTTCCTTGTTTTTTATCTTATTTTTAATGAAGAAGTATCAAGCATGTAGGACATAAGGCATTTGAAATCAATCTCCCTACCTTTCCTTGTTCTTTATCTTATTTTTAATGAAGTCTTGTGACATTACCATCTACCCCGGTTGGACACACCTAACACTACAAAGACTCTACATTTAGCTAAAGTTAATCTTGATTCTATCATTTTAATAGAAACTAATTTAATTGATGCTTCTGTTAAAAAAACCCATCAACAAGAAATCCTTCTCTTCCAAGTTGTGAAGGTAGGTCAAGTTCCTTCCAAACAACACCTAGAACGATACCTTGAAGTGCAGGTTGCTCAAAATTCTCCACCTTATTTTATAGTTGCACCCAATGGGATCCATTACATCTCGACGAGGATCTAAGGTACTTAGGTACACAACTCCATCCATGCTCACACTTAGCTTTTGTGGCTTTGGTAGTAGCTTTGTCATCTCTTGCAAGGTTACATGTGGTGGTAATGCAACAGTTGAATTTCTCTCCAACCTTGATGTCTATGTTACTAGTTCAGGTTTGATGGTTTGTCAATTTTTTTCTTGGATTCGATTGTACAATATATCTAGCTTTCTGTATAAAGGATTTCACTATCATTTCATTTTGGATAAAAACTCCATAAGCAGAAGAAAAAATGAAAACATCCAGTAGTTGAATATATATAAATAGGCAAATAGACAAATAGGCAAGGAGGAAGTTACACATACGAAAAGATGGTAACAAGTTGTTTTCTTGGTTCTCCTCGAAATTCTGGGTTTTTTTTGTGCTCCAAAATCCAGACAACTACTCCTACGACAAGAAAGAATGCCCCAGTTGTAATCCACATCTCTGGTGTAAATGGCTTCAAGAAAGCCCAAGGATTTGAATTTTGCTTTCTGACAGGAGCTATCACTACCAGGCCAGAGTCCAGATAAGGTTGGGTGAAGTCCACATAATTTGATCTGTTTTTCAGAATTGTTATGTCCCCGACTGCTGCGTCAAATTCCTGTATGATTTCATCTGTAAGTAGCTGCTCTGTACTTCTGCATGAACCCATGCAATCCCAGAAATATTATAGCATATAAAAACCAAAAGAAGTTTAGATACAAACCTTGGAAGCAACCTTTTTCACAAGCTCATCATAATTAGGAGGTGATTCTTTGCTTCCATAAACTATAAATTCATAAGGAATAGGGTAAGTCAACATCTTTACTGCAGCAGCAAATACATCGGTGCAGTAAGAATCTCCCACTTTGGAACGTTCTATTTTTACCAATTTAACAAATTCTCCTCCTTTCCAAGGAATTCCAATCCTAAATCGCCTACCTTTGTTTGGGATTGTCCACCCTCGTGGCACCTGTTTTCTATCACCAGGCCATATCAGATCTTCCACTGTTTTATTCAAACCTGGTTTCTTGTCTGAACTTACAATTC
>CM021103.1:694039181-694161792 GCA_007115665.2 Sequoiadendron giganteum | reverse complement strand
TCTTTTCCAACTATATTAATTATCTCAAAAGTCGAACCCAGCAGCTCACCTCTTCTATCCAAATGAACGGGACCTGTTAAGCCCGTCATGTTAGTTTGCAACAATATTTTGTGCAACTGTGGACCTCCTGTGAAGACTTTGAACTTTGCTAGCTCTGATTGACTTCCACTTTCGGTGGATAGTGAAGGATAATCTGTGAAGGAAATATTTCCCCCCTTTCTAAAAAAAGAATCAATAGCATAAGCAAGTGCCCATACTGTATCATAAGCATACAGTCCAAACACATTGAGTTCTGCCTCAACATTTCCAGCTTTTTGCAGATTTTTCCATCTTACTGAAAAATCATGTAGCTGATTGGAATTCGGAACATGCCGCCGCAGAGTGATGAGCCCATGAAGTGACTTCATTGTATCTGAATCAAGAGCAAGGGAATCCAGAGCAGAGGATAGCCAATCTGTAGCAATCCATACATAGCCATTGCTCAACATTTGAAGGCGGTGTACTTCAGTGAAAAGCTTCAGACCAACATCTGGATTCATATGAACAACAAAAACTCGAGTTGTCATCAAAGCCAAATCTTCCAAGTTAGAGACCATGCTGCTCCTAGTGGTGTCTGGAGCCATTCGATATTTATGAACAATATTAGCCTGTTTCCCAAGTGCATCACCCAGAGCAGCTATTCCATTTCTCCCATAGTCATCATCTACATAAATTGCAATAACTTCTCTCCAATTAAAGAAACCAATTACAGCAGCAATTGCTGTCATCTCTGAGAAATCATTATGTGTGAAGCGAAGAAAATAAGGGTACTCAAGTGAAGAGAGACTGGGATCAGTTGCTCCAAATGATAAAAGTGGTACTTTAAGTCCATTTGCTATGTGTGAAATAACATGAGCAATCACAGAGGATTGTGGTCCTATAGTTGCCACTACATTGCTTTTTGACAACTCAAGAGCTGCAGTGGAAATACATCAAGTAACAGGAATTAGCCATTGCTATTTGTTCTTTTTTCATAAGGCAACAATGAAAACATTTCTGCACAGCACTAAGAATCTAAAGCCCCATCAAAAAGCAGAATATAGTGCTAGATACAGTACCCAAATACAAAACTATGTGTACCCTTAATACCAGTTGCTAAATTCTTTGCATAAAGACAAGTTCTATACAGGTTTATTAATTAGTGTAATAATCAAAGCCTTGCAATCAACTGCAAGTGCTCTCGGTAGGATTAACTTAAGTGACTTGAGGTCTGGAAGGCATTATTAGAATATTTTTGTATAATCTCTTTCATGAAGAATGCCGGATATCCATGGAGCCTCACCAATGCCATTTCATGAATAACCAGGCAACATTAAAACAAAATTAATGTTTGGTTGGAAGGCTATTTGAGATGATTGAACAAGTTAATGATGAAGCACTTACAGATTGGAAGTCTATTCTCTATGGTTAGGGGAAAGTGCATGATGTTGACCCACCTTTTCTTACTAGATTTATAATTCTTCCTTCTCGGTGACTTAGTAGTTCGGTTTTTAATTTTTCTCTTTGAATATATTGTCTAAAACTTAACCTTATATATATTATGGGGTATGATTTTCCTCTCATTTTCTTAAAAATATGGTGTATGATTATATTTACACACTATAATATAAATGACAATACTTCATTAGAAAATAATATTTAACATGAATCTTTATACATATTTTGATGGTAATTAATTAATTGTTTCAACTTAGAGTTAAGTTGTCGGTTTTGTATTGGTTTGGGTTCAAGTTCGCGGGTTTGGCTAAATTTTTTTTGGGGGTCTGCATTCATTTTGGATTCATTAGTACAAAAAACGCGTGTGTGTATATATTAGAATATCACATAATATCATATAAACAACAAAACCACCATAAACTTGAATGTCATTTAAGGCATGCATGATAAATATTCATCGTTCAAACTTCAAGTTTACTATTAAAACAATAATATCAAGTTCAACACTCTTAATCATCAAATGAATTATCTAAATCATCAATATCATTGTCAACGTTGACATTAGATGATGTAGGAAGACTAGATGAATCACAAGCAGTGCCAATGACATTGTCATTAGCACTAATATTGTGTTCATGTTGGCTATCAGACTCCTCATATGCAATATGGTGGGCAGTGGAAACATCCAAGTCAATATGCTAAGGATCTATATCCCACAACTTTGTCCCCCCTTCCTTGTAGTCACGTTGTTTGTGTGAAAGGAGATGCAATTTGGAATGCACATATACTAAGTTCTCCGCTCTTTTTGAGAGCAATTTATTGCACTTTATTGAGTGGATGCAAGAATATGTGCTCCAATTCCTCTCAAATGCAAATGAACTAGCAACCTATGAAGACAAAGTAAACAATTAAAGTTACACATTATAAACACAAAATTATAGATGAAACTTTAGAAACTAAAATATGAAAATTTATTAAAGTTCCTTGTGATAAAATTTTGATTGTGAGGGGTTGAAGATGTTGGAAGTATTGGTCGTGGACATACCACCAACTATTAGCATCCTTTAAGAACCTATCACGAAGAGCCTCGATACCTTGACCATTTGAGTGCACAAAATTGATGAAATCACTCGTGACTATACCTCGCAATTCAGGATAAGGAAGAGTCTCATGAATGTTGCCTTGTACCCTTCAACCACTTCAAAATTTCTATATGGGGGAAGCCTTCCTGGCACAAAAAGAATTTGACTACTGTAGTATTTTGGAGACAATGCAAAGGCAAGAAGATGTAATGGAGTTGTCATTTTGTTCCATCTTTCTTCAACAATTGTATGCACTTGTTTGAAGAAAGTCTCTTCAGGGTCTTGCTCTTTCACATTTATGGTGCACTTCATCTTCTCAATCATTGAGTCGATGCCATCATATATCTCTCTAATGCATGGCTTGTCCATGTCAGTATAGCGAATCATACTCAAAATGGGCTCAGTGAAACTAAGGAGATAGTCCACATGATCCCAACATGAGTCATCTAATATCATTTGCTTAATTTTTGTTTCCCTTTTAGTGCTGTTTTGCCTCCATATAGACCAATTTTGGCTAATCGCCATGTTAGAAAATGCCTCTCTAACTTTCACAAGTCGTCTCAATACTAATGTGTTAGAGGCAAAACAAGTCTCTGCAACCTATTACAAATTAAAAACAAACTTTAAAGAAGAATTAGAATACATAATCAAATTATGAAAATGTAAATATTACTTCACTTACCTTCAATAGCTCCAATTTTGAAAATGATCTAAACATTCCTTGAGACATGTGGTGGTTGGTGATGAGCATCTAGATGTCCTCAGCCTTTGCATACAATTCTTTGATTCAATCAATTTTTATTCCCAATATTTTGTAGCATAAGATGGAGTGAGTGGACCGCACAAGGTGTCCAAAAGATATGTGAATATTGTTCCTCAACCAACAACCCTGCAGCTCTGCAATTCTTGTTGTGTCTGTTACAACTTGAACAATGTTGCTTGGTCCCACTTCCTCAATGGCTGCAATGAGAATATCAACAATTAATTGTCCATCTTTTATTTGCCCCTCACAATCCATGGCTTTCAAAAACATTGCCCCTTTAGGGGACACTGCTATGACATTGATTAATGACTGATTTTTTGAATCTTTCCAACCATCTGAAACAATGGACACACCTATAGCAATCCATGAGTCCCTTATGGGCTTCAATGAATCTTCTACCATCTTGACCTCTTTTTCCAATAAGGTTCCATGCACATTCTCTTAATCCGTGCCCTTGTAACCTTTTGGAGCTTCATTAACTGATTTCAACTTCTCTTTTCAATATGGGGAGCAAACAACATTAAAAGACAATCCATTTGCATAAATACACCTTCCTACATTTTGGTTGGCAATGTCTCGACTCTCATTTTGAAATGCAAATTCCAAAGGCCCCTTTGATCTTTTGTTTATAGTGGGTTGTACACTTTAATTTTGAGGATGAGGAGTGGCCAAAAATGGGTAGTTTTCTACCACGATATTGGAATTAGATGGGGGCAACATTCCCTTTAATTTTTTTAATAAGGGGTGACTTGATCTACGGGATTCTTGTTCATCTGCTTGTTCTTGCTCCATAATATATCCTATGACTATCTCAAATGGAACATGTACATTGTTCTTTCCAGGGCAAGCTTTCATGCCTTTTCCGGGTATTCCACACAAATATGCTTTCACCCAAAAAATATGAACTAGAATATTTTTAGACCAAGCAAAAATGAATGCTCAACCTCTTGGAATGAAAGTGCTTTTTTGTAAAAAAAATGAACAAAAATGAAGTAGTTTTGGTGTTTAATGTGATTAGAAGCCATTTTTAGGGTTCCATTGGGTGCTAGTCAAAGTCAAAGAGAGAAAACTATTAAAAAATGCAAAAAAAAGTGTTTTAATGCCGCCTGGGCCATGGGTTCTCCTTGGGTCCAATCGGATTTGACCTAGGTTCGCCCAAGTTTGACCCAGACAAATTGGCCCCCCAAAAGGGGAACCCTGCCGGTACCCACAAAGGGATTGACCTAGAACCTGCACTAGCATCAAACCGAACCCAAACTTGCACCTAAAATGGACGAACCTAGAAACATAGATTTAGAGTTATCTTAGACTTGGATTCTTCTATGGGGGTTTAGACTCCTTGTAAATCAAAAGAAAAAATGAAATAAATACATTTATGTCTACAAATAACTAGAGGATGTTAACACGACTAGTTAAGTACAACTAGATTAGAATAGACATGAAGAGTGGTCTTACTATCTCTAAAGAGTAGAAATGAAAATTCTGAAAATAAAATCTTTCCATATAATATGGAGGGAATGTAAGAAAGGCTCATAAAAACAACAATCTATTCCTAACCATCTTGTATACACATTAGAAGTATAATCAAGCCTCTCAATTTTTAAATCTAATAATTAAATTATTTTAATTGTTATCCAAAATAATTTTGATTTGATTATAATGATTAATATATTTATTTAGATTATTTAATTAATTTATTTAATTTTCAAAAATAACTATGTTCAACAAGACATAATGAAAATGACAGATTAGTTGGAGAGTGTTACAACATGCACCAACATGTGTTCGATGTGAATAATGTATGTCTCCATTGTGTGTGATTGATTTATTGTTTAGTTTGTATATCTAGATTTGATAAACTCTAATTTTTGGTTGTTGTTATTTAAATGCATACCCAATCTTCAATCAAATTTGTATTAGAACTAATCAACATAGTCAAATCACCTATGAACATAAATCAATGAATTCATCGCATGATGGTCATGGATTTAGGTCAGCTTGGGTTGTGTGTACATGTTGGCCTATAGCTAAAAAAGAGTTCACCTAATACTAAAATGTGACTTGCTCACAAAGGTAACACTTAAATAACTCGATTAGGGATCATTGTTAAATTTAATAAGAAATGTCTACTACAAAAGGTATTGATTGCATTTTGTGCATGGTAGCAATCTTAAAATGATGTTTGCTAGTGTCAAGGGGGTTGAGTTTTACTATCTTTGATAAACTATATGAAATTGGAAAAAGTAATTATGTACACTTATGTGTATGTATAGATAGATATATATAGATTTGTAAATATAGATACTTATATTTGTAATAAATCTGTAACCGAGGTGAAATTATATATCTTTAATTTTACCTTTTTGTTTTAGGTTCATTGTGATCCAACTATTCCTTATGTACTGAAAAAGTGCATAAGTTGCATAAAAGATGACACATCACTTAAGTCTCACTTGATCCCATTTGCACTCATTCCTAGGGACTAGTCTTAATCCTACTTAATCAATTTCTTGCCTAGGTTCATATCTACAATTTGTGGATTGACCTACGTCAATTGCACAATTTTTGGAAATGAATCTCTAACATTTTATTTCAAATTCAAAATTATTGGAATGACATAGTTTAATTTTTTTATTCTACCTCCAATGTATTCAAGAATAAGTGAATATGGATTATGATTCACAATTTATGATCAAAACAATCAAATATTGAAATTAACTAAATAGTTATATTTCTTTTAATTTGTAATTCTCTTATTTCTATCATATGATTTTTCCTAACTCTAAATTAAGTTAATTGAGTCATATTTCCTTCCATATTCCTTAATCATAGTTTTAGAAAAGATATTTATTTTATTTTTCTAAGATATTAATCCTAAAAATATATTTAATATATTGAAGTATATAAAGATTACTAACAAAAATACATATTATAAAATATATAAAATAAAAAACATGGAATAAAGAAGAGAAGTTTACATAGACATAAGTTAATAATATAACATTATTATTGATAATAATTTTTTATACCACTTTAGTTGATTATAGAAGCATTCATGACAATTTGTATATTATGATATTGCTAGTAGGATTCAATCGTGTAGTTTTCAAGTCAAACTCATTGACCCATGATTCATGAGTAGTGGTTCAACAAGGACCCATCTCTCATGATAATGAATGGTCCACTTAGCACTCATTGCATCTAGGTGATGCTCACAGAGGTGAAGCATTGGTCCGTCCTGAGAGGTCACCCATCCCAATACTGCTCCAGCTCAAGCACGCTTAACCGCGGAGTTTCCCCCAAGGTTAAGCCCACTTAGCTTGCTACCCCATTTGCAAAACCTTCAGCAAGTGTTATGCCTTATGAACCATTCATTATAGAGCCCCTTTAGCTCATCAATTGATGAGTGGAAGAAACCTCCTACTTATCAATTTGTATATTGTCATCATGTTTTGGTGTCACTTAAATGTTTCAGAGTCATTCTTATGTTGTTGATTGCCAATTTTGGTGTCATGTTTCCTACTATCATGATCCTCATTCTAGAACTTCTTAAAATTGAGTATGTAAAAATTAAAGGTAATAGTGTTATAATTAACACTTGATTCCCATCGCAAATTAGGTCAATTCTTTCATCAATCAAAACAATTCACCAAATTCATAATTCCAAGGATTCCATTTATTTGTTGGAAGTTGATAGAAAAGAATATTATTATACAAATTTATGCACTATATAAATGGGAGCTCATATCTTTTTGAGATATTTTAAGCTTTGAAGGCTTTTAAAATATTGAAAAGATTTTAAAGTTAAAAAGGAATTTACTCTTGTAAAGGGAAAGCATTACAATTTTGTCTCACTTTGAAGTCTAAACATTGTGAAGTTATGTTACATCGATTTTTTGAAGTCTAAACATTGTGAAGTTATGTTACATCAAGATGAAAATGATAGGTGATGGGGGATGTATTTTTAGGATGGTTTTTTTTGGAGGTCGCTTTAAGAGATGGTAGGAGACAACTATTACAAATAGGAAAAAAATTAAAATATAAGAAATTTTAAATATTCATATGATAACATTGAAATGAATTTTATCATATACATAATAGAACCTTAATACATAATATTAGATCTAAAGTGAGAGATCACACGATAATATACTGTTAAATTAAAAAAACATTATTTTCATTGCCAATGTGCATATATATCATATAAAATAACAATAAAATACTCAAAATTCCAACTACAAAATAATAAAAACATAAAAAATGTTGTTGCTCCTATACCGTCATAAATTGTCACGAGTGACAATTTCTCACCTTATGTTTGGTCCCCATTTTAATTATTGGACCTAATTGAATATTTAATTTCCTAAATTATGCATTCCATGGCCTATTTTTGACAATTTCCATTGAATTGCAAGCTGGAATCAATTGCATTTAACTTATACATTGCCCCTAACACTAACTATCTTAGAAAATATGTCCAAGAAACTCACGCCATGAGTGTCTTATTTTCCCTCCAAACTGAAACATGTCGGTTGTGGCAATTTAATATTTGAATTTCAAGTGTCAAAAGTTGACTATCAGGATTTATTTTTTGGGAAATTGAATAAATACCTAGTTATTGCATCATTTCAAATCTATCCAGCAAGAACAAGAAAACTATTGGAAAACTTATGATTAAAAGCACTATTGAGCAAGTCAAGAGCAACATTTCAAAGCATTATTGTAGCAATTCAAGATCCTAACATCCTGTCCAATTCTATGTGAGTTTATGTGTGTTCATGTTGTCATTGTTTGGTGAAGGCCAACATTTTTGTAGGTCTCCAAGCAATTCAAGCATTCAAGAAATCAAGCAAAGCAATATCCAAGACCTTTTAAGTGATTTGTATGACTTCAGTCCTTCAAGAAATCGATTGAAGGGTGGTGAGTTGCAGTACTTTGTGATTTCATCATTCCTTCCTTTCAATTATCAATTTATCATTGACATTACCATTGTGGAAGCGAAAACACTTACATGGGGTTTGACTGAAGCAAGCCGCTAAATCGATCAACATTTCCTCTCTTTGTGAATGTGCAGATCTCAGGTTTGAAGAGGATTAAAAGGATCTTCAAGATAATTTATTCATTGTTTCATTCAAGCCCCTACATCTTGTCAACTCACAGAAACTTAGAAATATAAATATCCAACAGTGTTTTGATAGATTTGCAAGTAGGAATCCAAAGCTCAGATCTGACATCAAAGGACTCCGAAAACATATCCGAAAAAAGAATTATAGGGACACTCACACCTTGGGCATCTGTGTTCTCCATTTTTTGCCCCAAATTTGAATCACAACTATAGTAGTGTTCTATTCTGCTCATTTCTATTGTCCATTTTTTTCTGTGAACTTTTGTGTCTTCTCTATTTGCATCATAACAATAAATTTCACTATTTCCCTAGTTAGATCATTACATTTCATCATTAGGACATTTCCAAATTTGGTTAAGGGTTAGTTGACTCACCTATCAACCTATAAGTCAATCACATACCTTATTCAAATCCATCAAACCCTCATCCCATCTTTGCATTACATTCCAAATCAATCCATACATCCATACATCCATACACACATTGAAACATTTGGGAAAGGTGTCGAACCCTAAGGTTGAAAACTCAAAGGGCTCTCTTTTTCTTTGTTTCATTTTGGTGAACCTGACTTGTTAACATTATATACCTTCTGAAATTTTTCATAATTCACCCTAGCTCTAGGTTTTGCGTACCATTGTTTTGCATTTCTCATTTAGGGTTTCATTTTTGCATCATAAAAATACAAAAAAAATCATTCATATTGCATTAAAGGTTAAAATATGGTTTGTTTCAACCATCTTAGATGAAATATACATTCAAATTACATTCATTAGGTCATTAAAAACTGAAATTGTTCATTGCATTCAAGGTTGCATAGTTCATTTAGGTAAACAAAGCAAAAAAGTGAAAAAAATTGTATATTTTTGCTTCAAAATTGCATCAAATCATCATTTTCAAGACTTTGCATCTTGGAATTAGTCGATCATTTCATCTTACATCTGAAAATTGCATTCAAAATTTATCATTCATTGTTCACACATTTGCACACTTGCCTTTTCCATTTCCATATTCATAAAATTAGTAAAATCTAGAAAAATATTCATTGTCAAAACTATCTGTGCGCAGAATTGGAAACCTTAAACAGTAACAAACACAATCACACTTTGAATTTCTAGACAACATGTCTAGGACATAGACGCCTTGGGCGCTTCTGTCCTACATTTTGTGATTGAAATTTGAATTAGATATTTGTTTTTATGTTCTCTATTGGATTCTACTCTCTAATTTTTGTTTTTGCATTTCAAAATTGTCATTTACTTTCAACATTATTGCATGTTTGCATTCTTAAGTTCACAATCCTAAAATTAGCAAAATCTGAAAAACAATTCACTATCAAACCTGTTTGAATACAGATCTAAGAACCCTAAACATCACCCAACAGTCAAACTTTGAATTTCCAAAAACTCTATCCAGGACACAGATGCCCCGGGTGCCTATGCATTGATATTTTTTACTGAAATTTGAATAAGATCTATGTTTCTATGTTCTCAATATCTTTTTGTTGTCTGGATTTTAATTCTGAGTGTTGTGCTATCTCTGTTTGATAATTTAGTGTTCATTTTGGGTACACTTAGTATTTTGAAACTTGTATGAGTTTCACGACTTGGTATCCTATTGCCAATACTTTAGTGAGACGTAGTTCTAGACTTATGGCATTCCATGTTGGTTTTACATCCACTATGGATCATGAGTCTTCTAACTCTTTCATGACAAGTGTTGTCAATAAGCAACCCATTTTGGACTCTATCCCTAACGCTACCATACCAATGACAACTGTACAAACACCTATCTTTATAGATGTTGAGACTATGGTTGCCCATGTTCTTGAAGACAAATTGAAAAATTGGACAACGAATTAGAAGGGCTCCAAGACTATGTGAGTATTGAATCTTTAGCTAGTCTTGTGGTCCCTATGTTAGACAATATGAGGAAATTAGTTAGTGACGCCCATGGATTAGAGGTTTTTCATGGTCTAGCTCATACAGTTGATGCCAACATCCCTACTGCAGCTAGTTGTTCTCAAGCTTTAGGATATACTCAAAGTCAAGAAGGAAGGCAAGTCTCCCTCCCTACAACTATAGCCTCTATTCCTACATACACAAATCCAACTGTTGCTTCAACAACACAAAGAAGTATTGGCATAACTCGAACAATAGGCCTTTCCATTGTAAATCATTATGGTTTTGGATCTTCACATGTGATACCTCAAGTTTCATCCCCACTCATAAATTTGTAACATAGTAGCCCACCAAGCACATACACACTTCCACCATACTCACCACATTCTCAAAACATGCCAACAATGATTCCATCATCAACCTTCTACAAAATGTAACCTCACTTCAACAACAAATCTCAACTTTGAAATAAAACCAAAATAGACAACCATCACAATATGTTGAAAAGAGCCCATTGTCACTTGAAATATTGAAAGCACAAATGCCACAAATCATAGAGGTACTCCAGTTTGACAAGTATAATGGTAAAGGGGACCCTAGCAATCATATATCAACATACACAACCTTGTGTAGTGAATTCATCTTTGAGGATAAGCTCTTGGCTAAACTCTTTCCGTCATTGAAAGACATGAATTTGGAATAGCTTTGTTCATTGTCGAATAATTCAATCCATTCATTTAATGAGCTTGTTGATGCATTTCTCAACCATTTCCAAGTAAAGATTGGTCCTACGATTAACATAACTAATTTAATGTGATGCAAACAAAAGAGAGGTGAAAAGGTCACAGATTTCATAAGCCGCTATTAGATGCTTTTATCACAGATTAATCTTACTCTTCCTGATGCAGATATTGAAAGAGTGTTTATTGACAACTTGCAAACTGAAATAAGGGACAAAATCTTATTGATGAAATTTCTATCTTTCATACATTTGTGTATGACCCTTTGTGAATATTAGAATACAATTAGTTAGTATGAAGAATCATCTTCATTAGCTCATACTAAGAAATTAAAATACATACCTCGAAACAACTATCAACCATTCAAGAAGCAATTTTTTTTAATCAAGTTTCATACACCTCAAACAACCAACCACATTGAACCTCAAGTTGCTGCCATAAGTCCAACTCCATACCAATTTAGACCAAATGATAGGAAATTCACCCAGTTACCTAAGACTTTCCATTCAATCATGTTGCAACTCTTGATTAAGAAACTAATCTGATTGTCTCCTGTTAAAATTGTGGACACAACCAAACCTTTACCTCCAAAATTTAATCCAAATACCTTTTGTCAATATCACAATATCATCACACAACATGATACAAAACAATGCATACTTCTTAAACATCAAGTTCAAGACCTCATTGATTCTAATCACATCCAATTGGGTGGTGTTAATGATCAAGAGAATAAGTTTGTTGCCCCTCCTAACCAAAACTTGCAAATTTTTACCAATCCTATGCCAAACCATTCATCCAACTATGTGCAAGCTTGTAATGTTAAGAATGATGAGATGAATGTTGATAAGAATGATAATATGAATGATAAGATGAATGATGATAATAATGAAGAGAATGAAGTAGATCGCATGGTTGCTTTAATAGAAGTTCAACCTCGTAAGGGCCAAACCACTGTCTTACCTGACATCACTTTCACCAATAATGATGCACTTAGACATGCACCTGATGGTCCTCTCTACATTGTCGGTTGTATCAATGAAAAACCTATGCAAGGAATACTCATTGACCCCATGTGTGTAGAGAATGTGATCACTGAGGAATTCTTGTTTGTGCAAGAGCTTTATCAAGATTCTTATGAACAATTGAAAGCATGGATAAAAATACATGATAGTTTTACTCGCCCTATGAAAGGTTCAATCACTCTTCCTCTAAAAGTTGGACCAAAGAAATTAGAAGTCTCATTCTCCATCATCCCATCGTCAAACCAATTCCATGTGAAGCTAGACTACCCATGACTACGCTCCATGAATTTCGTCCCATCGATTATTCACAAGTTCATAAAGTTCCCCTTTGAAAATGAAATATTTACAGTGCATCATAGTGGGTTTAATCCTTTATCTTCTCATATGAAATTTTCATTGGATTTATTTTGGCCTCAACCTATGGAACCTATAAAGCCTCATGAAGATTTCTTTTTTAATTCATACCAAAAGTTCAATGAAAAGCACATAACAGAGTTATCTGTTAGCGATATTCCTGAGAATGATAGGTCCATGGTTGTTCCTCCTTCCGTGCTAGTTGTAGATGAACTTAAGCTTGAACCAAAAACCCTTCCAACTAACCAAGGTAAATAAGTTGTGTTTCCTACACCCATCTCCTATAAAAGTCCAAGAGACAATCACATGATTCCTTTTGTTCCTCCAAAGATAGAACAAGTGTATAGACCTAAAGAGACCGTGGTTTCCCAACCCCCAGTGGTTCCTTCAATTCCTCCCTTAAGGGAAGAAAAGAAACCAATGGTCGAGAAACCCGCTCCTACCCCATCATAAATTGAAAACCATGCAAGAAGAAACCAAAATGCTAAAGAGTATAGGCATAGGTGTCATGCTATCACTTTTCAATTGGAAAAGAAGAATAAAACAATGCATGATAATCCAACGCCTATGGAAACAACTCAAGAAGAATTACAACTTTCACCAAAACAAGACATGGAACCAAAATAAGAGAATTCAATTGTGATTGTCATAAAACCTCTCACCGTGATCAATTTGGATGATGATAATGATGAAATTGCTAAAATCGTTGAGGAGGTGCATAATGAGCTTAATGTTCTATTTTCAAAGCAAATGAATTTAGATGGGGGCAATTATGATGATCCTCCTAATGAGAGCAATCCACCATGTATTGCACATGGAGATGCTCCTAATATGACACTTGTTGTAGTCCCCTTAGCTATTTGTTTTACTTCCTTATATGATGAGCAAGATTGGGATGCAAACAACCTACTTATGGTTGGCTCACATGTGTGGTACTCTTTTTTGTTTGTATTTTTTGTTCTTTGTGTTTGCTTGCATGTGATGTGATTTACTGTGTTGTGTTGCTTGGTGTGTCTTTATGTTTGTGAGTTTTCTTTGGATAACCCTTGTTGTTCTGTTGGTGCAAGGATACAAAGGAAAAACACTTTTCGTGACATTTTTCTATTTGTATCTTCATTCTTCTATATGTTGTAAACTTTGTCTTCTTTTTTGTCTTGAGTTTTCCTTTTGGGGATGATGCAAGGCGTTGAGACATTTAGGTCTCTCCCCATGTTGACCCAAAAGTAGTTTGTATTCTCTCCCTATGTGCCATTCCTCCATTGTGTTTGTTGTTCCACGAGTATTTGGGGAATGATGTCAGTTCCGAGCTCTATTATATCACTATAGCAAAAACATATATTGACCCCGGATCCATGGATCCCTCTACTGTTCATTTCTATGTTGTTTATTACATTGCATTTGGGGGCAACCCTTTCTCATGATGTATCTTTATTTGGAAACATATCATTGGCATAGGGATTTCCAAATAAGCTCTTGTAATCCTTTTGTTACATAGCATTTATCATTTTTCTACTTTAAAGTAATTGCAGACAGCATGGTGTTTTGCAATTTCTTTAAAGTGGGGGCATACATTGGCATTATTTTGCTTCACTTTGTTCATAGGTGTTGGAATTAGTGGTGCATTGACATTGACATTGGCATTTTTGCTTCACTTTGTTCACAGGCGTTGAACTTAGTGTAGCGTTGGCATAACATTTTGATCATTTTTTAGCACCTTATCAAGGTTATCGGGGAGTTAACTCTTGGTTAAGGGTTGGTTGAATCACCTATCAAGTTGTAAGTCAATCCCATACCTTATTCAAATCCATCAAACCCTCATCCCACCTTTGCATTCCATTCCAAATCAATCCATACATCCATATATACACATTGAAACATTTGGGAAATGGTGTCAAACCCTAAGGTTGAAAACTCAAAGGGTTCCCTTTTTCTTTGTTTCAGCTCCTAATTAGCATTTGCTAATAATATATCAAAATTAGATTATGAGTCTAAATCATTGCCACTATGAGGGGCTAACTCATCTAATGAAATCCTAACCAATCTGTTGGCGTTTCAATTAGCACCTCTGGAGTGCTTATTGGAAACGGACAGCTATTGCAAGTGTGTTAGTACATGCTCTTCGGATTATAGAGAGGAAGATCTCTCTTTGCTGATTTTATACTGTAAAAAAGGGGTGTACTAAGATTTCCTATCTTTTTTACTCAGCGGTAGGACACAAGGGTGCATAAACCAATGCGCCGTAGCTAAGCTTTTTCTCTGGTTTCCGCAGATCTTAACTACGACTAACTAAGCTTCTAAACTATCCTACCTCCTCAAGAAAAACAGAGCATGAGGGCATAGGAGCGAAATGGTATGGTTGGATCACTTGAATCCTCCGTCTCAATGGAATATGGCCGAGGCTCTGAACCTTCGGATATATACCAAGATAGGGCTCGATACAAGCAAACACTCGTTACGGTAAACTGGATCTGAGACTTGCCAAGGAGGAGGAACCCCTATCCGAGGTATAGGCTTGGAAGCAGCTCACTGGAAACAACAAGGAACGATGGCCTTTCTAACAGGATTCCCGAGGAGGTGACGACACCTGTCCAAAGTCTAGGCTGCAAGAAAGATCATTAAACAACATCAAACGATAATGATTGATGACAAAATATCAAGGAGGCGACGACACCTGTCCAAGGAGGAGATTGAAACAATGCACTATTTAAAAACAAGACTTTGAATAACTCAAATAATTAGATCAATCAAGCTTGCACCATCTGATTTATTTCTTCAAGATTCTTCAAAGAATTACAAAGGTCGGGACAGCAAAGGCACGAAATCATGCACAATTGCGATCAACCAACGAACTCTCATCCAAGAGTGAACAGATATAAACAAGCGAACTCTGGCAACAGTGGCGCAGCAATTTTGCTAGCAAATAAAGGTTAAACAAATAAAGAACCTAAGGCTCTTATTTATAGGAACTCAAAGGAGTAGGCAACCCTAAAATCTCCTTGAGTTAACAAACAGTTCTTGCCAATCAGCAAGATATTATTCTATGTCTAAATGTAGGTGAGCAAACAGTTAACTGGAAATCTACTTCAGTTAACTGAAACTAAACAAAAGTCAAACTGGAAGTCTACCTCAGTTGACTGACACCTAACTAAAAGTGAACTTATGTTACAAATGTGTCTCCAAATAGACATCCACCTTTTGAGGAAATCTGAGATCCACAAATCGTGGGAGTCAAATAGACATCCTAGATTAGTGGGATCTGACATGCATGATCTGTGGAGATCTGGAGTCAACTCGGAAAGGGGCATCAAGTTGACTTCAGTCGTATTTATTGCTACTTTGGAGGGTAGGACGTCCTTCTTGAGGTTTTTGACACCTCATCACCATTGGTCAGCGGTGCTTTTGTTCATTCGTTGACTTCTTCATACGGAGACCGTTACATGTCTGTCAATCGTCAGCTTACCGCTTGTCAGCAACTTGATGTATGTATCTCCTTCATTCTGCTTCCCTTAGGAGGGTTACTCCTTTTCTTTTTGTCTATGTTTCCACTTTGGCGTGGAAGGTAGTGTAGTATTAACCGATGGCGGCTCTGTGTTGGGAATGACTACCTTCCGCGTTCTTTTGCAGCTTGGACGTTTTCCTTGATCTTTCTCAATGGAAGAATGTCGTGTGATGAAACCGCGAAGCTTGACGATGAAACCGCGAAGCTTGACCACGATCACTCCAACTGCGAGAAATGCACATGAACTTGCTGCATGTGTAAAATTCCAACAGTTACAATCCTCTAAACTGGCCTTGGAAGGCAATCAGATATACGAGGTGAAACTATTATGGAACCTGTGGACTTGTTTCTATGCTTGTCAATCTGGCTAGATTGACCTCTGGGTGTGCCTGACGCAGATCGGTGCCAGCCGTTTTCAGAAAATCATGGAGTAAGACCATTTTGGTCTTGTATTCGTCTTGGGAGAACTGCGTTCTGAAAACCTTGAAGATTGGCTGTGCACACGATGCTGCTCGGACAACTTTTTCTGGAACTGCTAAAAATAGCCTTGCCGAGGGTAATTTTTACGAAATATTCTGAGACATGGGTTTTGTTGAGAATAATTCTCTAAACAAACCCAGATCGTCAGAAATTCGGAAAAACGAGTTTTTCTTTGACATGCAAGAGCCCTTTGGTGGCAGAGGCAGCGAGGCACCAGAAAGTGATTTTTCTCGGAAAAATCCAACACATGGGTTTTGTTCGTGCTTCAGAGCTGAACAAACCCAGTTTGTCCGTTTTTCAATATTATGACTTTTTCCGGAAACCCTAAAAAATAGGGGCAGCAAGGCTACTTTTTCTGGAAAAATCCAACATGTGGGTTTTGTTGAAAAAGCTATGCTGATCATACCCAGTTGGCCAGATCTGTGATTATTTGTCGTTTCCTGTGACATGCAAAGAAATATAGACAGAAATAGAGGAAGTAGACAGAAGATGGATTGGAAGTTATAAACTGCCACTTTGCAAGAATTATGCCTTTTGATGCAAACTCTGATAAATAGTCCCTCTGTGCAGCAGATCTTCAAAAATATGAAGAACGGTGAAAACCCCTCTGTCAGATCTTCAAAAATGTTGGAGAAGAAAAATATTCGTTCTTGAGCTCCTCAACCTGCAAAGAAATAATGAATAATGGATGCCTAGATGCTTTGATATGTCAATTTGGAGTTGCAAGCATCAATTGGGCATCCAACTCGTGATTGAGCCTGATTTGGAGTTCAAAAAGGTGATTTCCACTGATTGTGGAGTTTTTGGCCTCTTTTTGCCTCCAAAATTTGTTAACTCAAGTCAACATTTGCTTTGACTTTCTTAGGCTTCCTTTTTGGATTTTTGATCATTTTTGCAGGCTGAAGTGCCTTTGTTTGATCTTCGATCCTGGCTACTCAGTTGATCTTCGGCAATTGCTGACGGATCCGTTGTTGAGATGGGATCAGCTTGATGAGATATGCCTGGGAGAGATTAACTCAGAAAACTGAGTTTGGACCTCCAGAATGAGGGGCGCCTTTCTTCAAGAGGGGCGCTTTTGGCTGTGCCTTAGTCAATTTTCATTGACTGTTCTTCGTTTTGGCCTTTTCAGACCCTCTGTGCTCTGATCTGACGTTCCCGTTGATGGATGAGTCGGATGACTCTGCTTGACGATGCATCGGGTAGCCAACTCAATCTTGCTCAGGATGACTGACTTCTCAGTTGATGACAACAAGTTTTGGTCCTTCAAACTTAAGGGCGCCCTTGGCCAGCAGGGGCGCTTTTAGCTTGTTGACTGATTTTGCTTATGCTGTGAACTGCCTGACTTTGATCTCCTCTATCAGATGACTGATTTGTCAGAAGTTCTTGCTGATGGTTTCACTGGCGAGACTGGTCATAGCTGAGAAGATCATCCTGGGAGGCAGTAAAGATTCTGAGTGAATCTGGATGCCTTCAAGAAAGGGCGCCTTTCTTCAAGAGGGGCGCTTTTACCCATGCCTTAGCCATTTTTTGGCTTATCTTTCCAGTTCTTCAATTTTGGCTTTTTCTGCTTGACCTCAGCGTGTGATCGTTTTGCGTGTCCTGTGAACCTGCTGTCAGATTGATCGCGTAGCTGGGAGGAAGCTGGAAAGATATCATGTATAGAGTTGCTGCTTATGGATTCATCTGGTGTCTGCAATTGAGGGGCGCCCCTGGCCAGCAGGGGCGCTTTTACCTTGAAGCTCTCTGATTTGGCACTTCTGTCATCAATGGATCCTCCATACTTCGCTGACGGTTGGTCAATGATCCCTGAATCAGATAATCTTGCTGATTGTTTCGTTGTCGAGCTAGTATGAAAGTGAAGAGGATGACTGTTTTGACACTGCCAGATGATTTGATTTGCCCTCTAAGGTTCAAGGGCGCCTTTCTTCAAGAGGGGCGCTTTTAACCACTGTAGACTATGTTTTGCCTTGGTAGACAAAACGTGCACCTTCCAGACTTAGCCAAATTTTGGCCTTTTCCGTTTTGAGAATCTCCTTCGTTGAACGTCATCATTTTCATCCTTTTCCGCCATGGTTTCTTCGTTGAAGCTTTTGAGGTTTAGCTTTCAGCACCTGGTACTGGCCAATCTGCCATTAATGGCTGCGGAGCTCCTAACTTTGTTCCTGAAAAATAGAAATAGACCCACCAGAGTAAAACATATTTTTTGATAATTCTGACTTGATCAGTGTGATCGTGAAGGCAATTAAGCCTATCAGAATTATTTTCAATCATTTCCGGGAAGGTCCTATTTTTTAGGGTTTCCATAAAAATAGGGGTGCAAAACCCTAATTTTCGGTGTTTCAAAATTTTAACCATAGGTTCCTTGACAGAAACCCACAAGGATTTTATATTTGGTTTAACCTAAAACATACTTTAGATGGCATTTTTACGTTGTTTAGCTCAATTTAAGCAGAATGCCAAAAATTTCATTTTGGGTATAACCAATCTCTCTATGACACCTCCTCATCAACCTAAGTGGCATCTTTGGGACTCATTCCAATGTGTGGCTAGATTTTGATGATAATCAAACTTTTTCTGATCATGAAGTCATAAGGAAATATACATGACCACCAATTTAAATGTTCTCATCAATAGGTAAGCCCATTCCTCTTGACTAATTAGATGAATTTTTACATGGATCAAGTCCTCTCTATGGCAGAGTAATTACTAATCTATGAAAGGAGTTGAGTGTCAAGCACTCTCAACTCTAGTGCATCAAATTGTCATACTATGTCCACATTCCTATATGGTTAATTTTGAAGGGGACACAATCTACTAAGAGGGGGGTGAATTAGTAGATCCAAACAATTACAATAATTTCAAAAACCTTCACAACTACTTTATAGGTTTTCAACATGAAGAGCACTAAACCATACAAGCTAGTAAGTAAAGCAATTAAAGAACACCACAAAATAACACATAACACCAAATTTAATGTGGAAACCCAAATGGGAAAAACCACGGTGAGAAACTCTCACAAGCAAGAATATAATAAGTGAGTTTTTATAATGTGATGTAGGAACCAACCTACTAGAGACAACAATCCCCAAAAGATTTAGTAGGAAATAACCTACAAGAGACACCAATCCCTATCAGAACAATACAACACCAATCCTACCTGAGCAAAAATAATGGCGGATTTGAAATTTAACTCTGACATGCACTAGCAAACATTGATGCTGGCACTCACCCTCTTCTTCACGCTTCTGCTATGACCCAACTATACATCCCACTACAATACTTTCATTGTAATCATCAATACATTCGGTACATATACACACACTTACAATGCATCTAAACATTTGAAATATATACATGACATTGCATTTACACTCTTCTATGTCAGCCAGGGATCCACACCAACCTAGACAACATAGGGTGGACCTAAATTAAAATTACATGAAATGTGTAGAACAACAATCCAAACTTTCCACCAAAAGAACATGACACCTTGTGCCACCATGGGAACCTTAAACAGGTCCTATCCTCACTCCACACACTTGACTTGAATTTCACACGCTTGTAGCCGTTATGGCACATACCTCGAGCTTTCAATAGCTTGATGAACCTTTTATTACTCCAAACTCCTTGCACACTAAGCCGTGCCATTGGAAACTCGGGAAATTGATAGAACTAGTATAGGCATATTCTCCTTCCAAACCACAAAGCAACACTGGATTTCTAAAAGAAATGCCACCCCATATTAATTAATCTCTCTGCCTAAAAGATATCCTTTTGGACCACCACACACATGCTGACTACATACTCAGCATGGCAAAATAAATACACGTGAACTATTTGAAGGCATTCACGCCACCATTAACATTTTACATGATATGATAGATTAGATAGCCTACACAACATACTTTTGGAACCTTAAGACAACTGATAATACTTGTACTCCTACAATCTTCTTCATTTTGACAACCTTCACATCTGATAGCCTTGACACCCTTTGATAACCACTGTCAATATCAATGACCTGCCGACATCAGTTTGACATCAATGACAACCTATGCTCAACAAATTTGAGATAATGTACCTGTATTTTTCCCTAGTTGTAATTTGTTGAATGTTAGACTAGAGTTCGATAAAAGCTATCCATTATGTTCAAATTATGGTATGTCTTTTAAAGGGCCTGCATAACCCTTCTTTCATGTCTTCATCACTAGAAAGGATCACTCTCCTAGTATTTAGTGCATATCATTTGGTATTTAGAGCATAAAATGTTATATGAAGGGAAGCGTTGATATGCTCCTCATTATATCCTAAATTAGGATCCCTATTATGAATGGTTTGCTTTATTTACCCAAGCATGTTGTCAAATGTCTTATAAATCTCTCCAAGGCTAGGAGAGCGTATATCAACATATCTTATGACTTACATCAAATGATATGGATGAGGAAATATATTTGTAAACAAGTTACCAAAAAAAAAACTCAAATGAAAAAGATAAATGTTATTACAAAGAATAAAAATAATTTAAAAGTTAAAAATATTAAAATAAATTAATAATTGAATAATAAAAATAACAATTTATTACCTCATCATGGACCACCAATTATCATCAAGGATATTTTTCTTCAAGCTTTTTTCTTTAGTTGTGTTTATCTTTCACCATGTACCCCACTATGGATTAATCATCATTAACCATAGAGGATCTTACACCTCAAGCATCCTCTAGAACAAAATAAAGCAATTAACATATTTAATATCTATGGGCTTGAGAAATAATTTTCTCAAAAATGTCTTAAATAGAGCAATTGAGGGTCAATAGTAGCATAGTGTGATGGTTAAGTTGTTGTGGTGTTGTTCTTGCCATCAAGGTTTAAACCCCACTATGGTGTTTATTGTTGAATATTTAAATTGCGGATGAGGTCCCCATTTGTGACTTCACCGGTTCATAGTTCTAGGTCAAAAGCATTTACCCCTTTAAAGAAAAAAGAGAGAAATTAAGGTATCATATTACAAATGAACAAATGTGAGTCTCTAGCTTCTACCATCATTGTCTTCACCCAATCTATCAAGTCCCAATATCTTTCAATTATTTTATTCAATGCATGAACATAACATGGGGTCAAAAAGACACGTCTCTAAGCACCCTCCACCATTGAGCCAACTAATTTAAATACACAAGTTGAATTGGTCACCAATTGTACGCTTTTTTTGTTAAAACACATAATAAATGACACAATGTAATAATGAGCATTATAGAGTTTAATCTAACTGTGATGCAATTGAGGCAATAAAATTATACCAATGAAATAATGGAGAATTAAAATTAAAAATCAACAAACTTATAAAATATATACCATTACATTAGATATACATGGAGAAATCCTTTCTAAAAAATGTTCACCCCAAAGAGATCCTATTTTTCACAAAAGATGAAATATAACAATATAATCCATGTATAATTTGACAATAGACCGAATGCATAAGAGTACCAACAAAGATAGGAACATTAGAAATAAGGAACTATCAAGTGACCATATCCAAAATTATGAGTTAAAATTAAGTCATGGCTAAAACTCAACAACCATATGGTCATGGTTAAACATCTCAAAATAGTATGTCACTCCTCTTACACCTCTTACACACCTTTTATGTGTCATAAATATCATAAATTTGGTTATAACACTCAAATTGACTGAGATGCCAATCTTAGGCACTCCATGGGGGCATTGATTACCTTGTGTTAACACCAAAATAAAAGATCTTACATTTACAATCATGACCAATTATTTCTAACCTCTATTAAAAAAAAATTATACAATATTTCGTATCCTAGAGAATAAATAAATAATAAGCAAATCTCCTCTCTCACATTAGCATTCAACTTGGCTCAATTCCATGATGTATGGAGATTAGGCATTATTAGTTGTCTATATAATAAATTGCAATTACAAGACTTAGAACTTGCAAGGTGAATGGCACCCAATCCTAAGAATTTGAGGACCCAACCTCCTTTATGATGTCTTTAAAAAAATTAAATTAGAATTTTGCATCCTTCCACTTCCCTAAAAAATAAATAGTTCTAATTAAATAAGTTAATTGAACATGTGACAATGATATTAATGAGTGGTTAATATCTAATATGGATCCACCCATCCATGATGATAGAGCAACTTGTTCTCATCCAAATCATGTTCTCCATCACTGTGTACTTGCCTTTGAGTACTTTTAATGAAAGTTGGTATGTATCTTATGTTTTTTTGGAGACAAACAATGGACTAGAAACAATTGTATCTTTAAATATTTCTCTGAAATAGAAAGAATGTGCCACATGAAACTTTCTAACATAGGTAGTGAAAAATTAGTAATAAAAGACTTAGCCACTTGTAATTACATATTGAAAACCCTACAACAATAATAACCCTTCTCTTTCATTTAGTTAAACCCTTTCCTCTATCCCTCAACATCCGTAGTTCAGCTATACAATACTATGCTAGGTTGTGCAATCTTTATTAACATTTTCTTATTTATTGACTCACCCTCCGTGTATAACCTAGTTACCTTGATCTTCTCATTTAAAATTATTTTTTCAATTTTTTTTATTTTATGTCTATTTATGCACATAAAATGAGAGTAAACCCTTATAACTACTCCTCTAATCTTTATTACACAAATGACATAACCATACTTTACTCCCCTCTAAAACTTTTTATATTATCTTTGTCTGTGATTGTCAAATTATAGAAAGGATTTGCAAGATCAAATAGGTGTTGTACATTAACCTTAAAAAGTTTAGAAAAACATTCAAATGAATTATTTACACTCAGAATCCAATAATGCTCCCACATTTAGAACTAATATCCTCTTTGAAATCTTTGTTAAATCTGAACCTTTTCTTATACACCCCGCTTTTGTATAGTTACTATTTTGGAAATGCTTGGAGCATTCTGTTTGTAAAAGAAGAATGAGGATGAATAAAATGTGTTGTACCTTGTGATCAATTTGAGGGTCTTTTGCATATTAATGATTGTCTCATTCTATGTTACTTTAATTGATGTTATTCTTGGATAAACAATGCATGAAGGAGGATAATGACTCTTGCTATTTAACTTGATATATTTGTATATGTACTGCAAATGTTATGAGCAATTAACTTATGTGGTTTTATGTCAGTGGATGCAAGAACGTGAACCATTCCTCCAAGCGGAGGGGAAACATCACTCGGGAGAGGAGCTTGGTCAGGTAACCCGTAAAGTGAACCATTTGAGCATACACACACGTCATTATAGGTTGGGAAGAACCAAGTCAATTATGTTGGTTTTGATAAGTCATCCATAGGCTTTAGGAGTCTTGTTACTTCTTTGTGCTTTGTGAGTTATGTTTATTTGTATATCTAACTTACTGTTTTGTGATCAATGTGTGGAAAACATGAATGGATGTATGTGAATAGGTTGAGTGGGTATGTACACACATGTATATACATACACACACTACCTATTATCTATGGATATAAATATTATGGTGTTAATAGTGCCTGGTAATTTACATTTATATGTATGTATGTATATATCGAATTATGTATAGTTATTAAACAATATATACATAGATGTCTAAATATATATTTATTTATATATATTATATAATGGGTAAATATATGTATATATATTATAGTAAAATAATATATACATATATATATACATTACGTGAGTAATGAGTAATATATATATATATATATATATTAATAGTTACTTAATATATATATAATATATAATATATATATATATATAGTTTAAATATTTTAAATCTCTAAAGTGAAAATTTAAAAGATTATATTTTACTTGGAGTAAATATTAAAGATAAACTATGGAAAATTAATGAATATCTTCCAGCCGAATATAAGGAAGTCGACCTATTCTCATTTGATGAAAATTAAATCATTTTTATCTGAATCGAGCCTTTAGAGATAAATGACACCAAGCTTGCAAAGGGGAAATATTTCATCCATAACTATAGTGAACTTTTGAAATAAAAGAAAATGTTGCACTGAAGAAAATACACGCATGGGACTGGTGCACGGAGCAATGATCGGGTTTCTGTGAATGAAAATGTAGCCATGGATGTTTGTCAATTGAACCACGAAATTAGGCAAAGTGGTGAGCAATTAACCTTGACCATTTCAGTGAATTAAATCATCAAACAGATTACTGCATTGGCACCATTACTAGAGACACTTGTAGGTTTCAATTCTCCATTTTAAACATATGCAAGGTTTGAAACATTCTCTGTATTGTTGGAAGTCGACTCACCTCATTTGAGCTGTGTGTGAGTGTGGAAATCCACCACATTTCAAATTGGAATTGTTCAAAACATAGTTCTGGCAGGTTACATGCCTGGGAATGAGGATTTTGTTGAATAAAGGATTCTATAAAAGGACGCCCTGGCCACTCTTATTCACTATCTTTTGGAATTCGAAATTACTCTTAATTTTTGAGAGCTCATACATATTTCTGAGTATTTTTATCTACTGAGAGTTTCATAAACCTGAGAATCATATTCACAAAGAGTTCTTTCTATTTTCTGAGTTTTCATATTTTATGAGAGCATCCATACTGCTGTGAGCTTTCTATTTACTGTGAGATTATCATATGCTGAGAGCATTCACCTATTCTGGGAGTTGAGGATATCAATTTCTGAGTGTATACAATTGAGTGAGAAGAGGCACTTGTGAGATAAGCTGAGAAGAGAAGTCTGCAATTTGAAGAGAAATTGAGTCGTTGCAAGTGCTAAGACGTCTTCTTTAAAGGAAAGCTTTAAAAACAGGCATGGGAAATTCTTCTATTATCCATCCTGTTATTGATTATTCAAAAGAAAAGGAATCTTTGTGTTTACTATTGTGCATAGGTTGAAAGTCAAACATAGCTGTTTTTCTATGTGAAAGAAGGAATGAATTATTATGTTTCTATTTCTTTGTGTTGCTGTGTTTGCAAAGGCTGAAAGGTATTTCTTGAATGCAATGTAGTTGTAGGGGAAAGGAAAACATTTAATTATTATTATGCTTAAAAGGGAATTTAAGTAAAGGGAATTAATGTGAAAGAAGATAAGGGAAGGGATTGAAATGCATTTAGAATGAATATTGCATATTTTGTATGATCTCCATTTATGGGGAATACGATGAAGTAGTTATTATCTATTAGGACTGAAATGCAGGCAGAACCAAGTATGGTCTTAAACTTAAGTTATTAGGTTAACTGAGACAAGCTAAGTACTTCGAGGATAAAGATTTCCGGATTAGGAGTTACGTAAAGGACACTTGTAGACTGTTTCATTTCTAAAGTAGGTAGTTTGTTGTAGGTAGTCTGGGGTGACTGAATACCCATTGAAGGACTTAGCCTATGTGTAGGGTAAGATAGCTCCAAGTCAAACTGAACCTGTCATAGTGTATGTGATAGATTATCGTCAGTAGAAATATTGTATGAAATGCTTTAGCCAAAGTAGTGTGATTCACCTACATCCACTTAGACTGTGAGATGATTATACTGTCAGTTCACTGTTGTCCAATATTGCATACTAGATTGAGATTGTGGGATTACAAAGATTTAGCTATGTAGGACACAACACTACGCTTAGTTGGTTAAACAGCATCGGTTACCCAACCAACCTCTTCGTAGAAGGGAGGGTCGTTTATTAAACAATAAACGTGTGGGGGACCGCATTATAAGTCTGTGGTTGGCGAAAAAACACTTGAGTGATGTTTCTCCTCCACAACAAGCTACTGAAGCACCAAGGTTTGAAAGGGAAGATCCTGGACCATCTTATTCCTATTTGCTCAAAGCTCTTCGAACTGTGTTTTATACTTGTATGTATTCTTACTCTGTTGTTTACTTGAAAGGAAAAAATAATGATGTTGTTATAATTGATTCTTTAATGATAGGTGACAATGAAAAGAAAAAACAAATTTATGTTACTTTGTCTTTATGCATGTTTCCTTTTGTTATTTATGTGAAAAAGTTGAAAAAATTTATTACGCAAGAGTTAGATCGTTACATTTTCACTCTTACTACCTTCATTGTTGCTCATTATATTTTGGTTGTAAACTCAAAACATTGATGCAAATACAAAATAACTACCTAAAAAATTTATAACTTTAACCCGAAAAATTCAAACGAATCTGTACAGATGAAAAATGTTTTCAGAGAAATTCAACGCCGAATAGAGGTACAACACCATGAACAAAAGATGATAGTGCTTCCACAGGTTGCCGCCAGTGTATATAGAACAATGAATTGGCATTGATAGGACGCCATCAATCGTTTTTCAACTTGATACTCTCGGCCATCACGTTTGAACTACAAGAAAGCTTTGTTTGACTGGTGACTATGTGCAAAAAACTTAAGAAAGCCATTGGGATATAAAATTTGACCCTCCAATCCATTTGATCGGTCAAGCAGAAGCGCCATTACAAGAATGAGCATGGATAAGACACCAGGTTAACCGAGTATGTGGCAAGCATTCGAACTAAAGGTTCGACGCCATTGTTGTTGCAAAGGTGTTTTGGGGTGATCATAATTGTGGGTTTATGTATGCTTATTGGATGAATAAGATAGGGGAAAGGTTTCAATTACTGTTCATGTTCTAATAATCATTCATTGATGCATATTAATTAAAAGTTCATTAAGGAATTCTAAATGTACCAATAGCTATCTACTTGTGTATCCAATAATTAAAAAGAAAGTATTTAATTGGAGGAGTTGTGCAACTTTATTGGTGGCAATAGTGCATGATTATTGGGACATTTGTGCATATGTTTTGGATCAATTATGCAAATTTTGTGGTGGTCAAAGCGAACAGTTATTGAAGCAATAAAAACTGTCACCTTGAAATGACAACTCTTTGACCTTTGTGTGCATAACAAATCCTCCCACATTCATTGTAACTACCTAGAAGCCAAAACAATAGTTATAACATCTTAAGGCGCATACAAAGAAACCACAAAAAATCGTCAAAATCCGACAATTTACCATTTAGGAGCTTAGGGTATGCGAACATTGACCAAATAACGAATTTGGAAGCTTGGTGTTAGAGTTGTTTGGTTTTTAAGTATATGTATATCTTTAAATCTAGGGCGCTTCATTAATATGTGCTATTGTAAATGATATGCTTACATATTCTTTGAGGTTGTGTTAATCATTTTATAAGAAAATTATGGAAGCTTAATGCTAAAATTGTTTGCTTCTTTAAGTATGAGTTTGTCTTCAAATGTAACAAGTCTTCATGAAGTATGTCACATCAAAATGTGCAAGTGTGATATAGTAAATGTCAGACTCAAGTCTTTTGAAACCATGTAAAATAGCTTTAATTCAAGTTGTAGATCCCACTTCATATATTTTATAATTTACCTAGAATAATATATTTTCAAAGTGATCTAAAATAATAATAATTTAAGTGATTTAAGTCACTTTAAGGTTTAAGGTTTGCAAGTTGGTTATGAGGTAGTTACGAGTTAGCTATAACTTGTAACTACCAAATGTGGTCATAAAAGGGCATTGTTTGCCATTTATAAGAAGATTCTTTTGTTAAATAAGATGGGAGCATTAAGAGAGTTTGATATCTTATAAAAATATTTGAACAATATAATAATACCTTGTAAGGCTTTTAGATCCTAGAGAGGCTAATTTTCTGCAATTGTATAGTGTTATAGATTATGAATGCCTTTTATTTATTGTGAATGAACTCGGTCATTGCCACGTGATTTCATGTTATATCTCATGTGTATTCATGTTTTGTTATATTTTGATGTTATAAGAAGGAACATGGACCCTCCTTTTTGCTCATTTTGACCAATAGATGGATCCCATCATTCTTGATCTTTATGCTAAAATGACTAATTTGTCTCGAGATTTAAAATATTCATATTTTTTTATTAAGTTTGAGTTAGAGATTTGAAGTCAAAACACCATAGTATTTTTCATTTGATCTCTTGTTAGGAAATTGCACGAATATTGCTTTAGTTAGGAGGGGGAGCTTTGAGGTGCTTAAATATCCCAAGGACCATCTCTTTCCGGCACGAATACTCTGCAGGAACCCTCCTTAATGCCCTCCCCGCTGGTTCACATGAGTAATTAATGTAGAAATACTTGAGTACTTTTAGACCCGTTCTTGGCATTTATTTGTGATTTTCTGTCTTCTACTTTCACCGAGTTCAGGTTATGAGTTGATTCAGTGATCCAGGTCATCCACAAAGCCAGTTTAGAGACGATTTGAACACGCATCTGCAAACTTAATCACCGGCTCTATCTGCCAAAACCAGTAGGGCTTCTCTAAACCCTTTCTCCAGAAATGAATTTTGAAAAGAGAATGGTGATTGTTTCAACTTTGCAGGTGTTTATTTTTTAGACTAAAGCGCTGCTGGTTCCATACTAGGGTTTCAAGGCGTATGATACACCCTAAACTGAGTCGTATTTCGACTAAAGTTTGTGATTTCAAAACCTTTAACAGCAATTCATTATTTTAAAACATCAAGAGGGTCGATTGGGTGAAAGATCGTTACAGACCCAGATATCTTGTTTATGAAGCTTCAATAGGCAAAGTTATCGCATCTCTTTTCTGTGCAGATCTGCTTTGAGCAAGGATATATCCTTTTGAAACCCGAACCCTTGCATATGTCATTTAAACATACATAGTATACTATTTTTCCACTAATGCATATAATCAGTTTCCTCGTACAGGTGACCCTTAAAGACAGTGCTTCCTTCCCGCAATCATCCAAATAGCTCCTAGGGGAGATGTATGAGTAGTCTCCGTGTTAACTTCGTGCGAAGTGTAAAATAGGTTCAATTTTAAATTGTTATTTATGGGCTTCTTCATAAGTGAGTTAGGATCTTAAAAAGAAATATTTGGCTTTGAGTATTTAAAACGCATCTTGTGGAACCCGTAAAGTGAAAGGTGTTAAAAAAAGGTGTTTTAAAATCTTTGTCCCATACATCTTTGCCACTTCCCAAAACCCGTTTATTAGACAAACAATAAAAACCCACAAAAATTGAAAGTGTTTTCAATAGTTTAAAAAGGTGTTTTCAATTGTTTTCAATGTGTTTTATTTTTTTTGGTCAACTGCACATTCAGTAGTGAACATATATTGGTGTAATTTGTAAATTTTTATTGGCATAATTAAAACAATGTAATAACTAAAATGTAAACGGTTATCGGGGGGTCAGGTGAACAAAGAGTGAACGGGTATTGGATCATGGACGGCAATTGGGTCTTTTCCCCTAATGTCCCACAAAACTTGATAAAAATTTATAACGGTGAAACTTTCACCTACATGAGGAAACATCGTGAAGGTTCACAATTGTCCACATCCCGCTAAACACGAAACATCCAAATCGAAAACGAATTAGAGAGAATTCTTGATTTATGAGGTTTAAATTGCATTGACTAGAATGATGAATATCTTTTATCTATGCAAGTTATTGCTTTTATTGCATTGTAATTGTTTATTATACTAGTATATATATCTTTAAGATAATTTATATAAATAAAAAATCATTGTACGATATATGAGATGGAAGAACAAAATCATTGCAATTAAACAATAAAAATAGAATGTTGTGATGTTGTCTACTTTAAACAATAGAAAAAATTAATAAAATATCACTACACATGAAAATAGAATGTAGATTTTTGTTTTTCTTTTACAGATTTGCTAACCACCTATATGTTGTGCTGCCATTGTAGAGTTACGTCTATCGATGTAACTATCGACGTAATTAATGTATTGTTATGCATGGAAATTCTACGTTAATATCTAAAGCATGATAGATATTATGCTAGATATTGAAAGCA
This sequence comes from Sequoiadendron giganteum, assembly GCA_007115665.2. Classification (NCBI taxonomy): domain Eukaryota; kingdom Viridiplantae; phylum Streptophyta; class Pinopsida; order Cupressales; family Cupressaceae; genus Sequoiadendron; species Sequoiadendron giganteum. The sequence continues at coordinate 694,131,517 of CM021103.1, read as the reverse complement.
TCTCCACACTTAGTAGAGAATTAGACCCTAAGGATCATTAAACAAATAGGGATACATAGGTTGATTAGTAGGAAATTTCCAATTCTCGTCCACTTGAACAACAACAAATAATGAATAATAACGATTCCCAACTCCCCAATGGCTACAAGCAAGGCTAAAATAAAATTAGCCTATAATTGAAGCTCCTATGTTGGATTTGGTTAGTTTTCTCAATAAGATTGAGGGGCCAAAAGTTAAACAAAAAGTTAAAGTGCAATCTTATATCTCTAGAGATGTTATAGGTTCCAAAGTTGTGCAAATTACCTCTAGTAGTAGAGAAGATAATAAGGAGATGAGGCATGAGGATTTTTAAATCTCCATTAACAATTTAGGTCTTACCACCAAAATGTAGGAAATCAAAGAATTTCAGGGTTCTATGAGTACCATTGTCCAGAGAATGCATATAGATGAGATAACAAAGACACAATTGGAGGAACAAGTGGCTAAACCTTAATCCCATTAAACATCTAGTGGGCCCTCTACACAAGGATGATGACACTGTAGTTCCTCCAGCGGTCTTATCTAAATAGGGGATAGAGAAAATAAATAAAATGAAGTGCATGGCCCATGCAACTCATGCATGGTTAGATGATAAATTTAATCAAGTTTGTCAAGCCATTGATGAGGCTAGATTTTTCTTCTATAAAAATATACATAAATGACTGTAGTGGAAATGAAAGATTTCACTCTTAGGTCTTCCCTAAAGTAAAGATATGTAGATTATCTCCTAATTTTTTTGGAAATAAAATATTCTAAGGACAATTTGAAAGCACCTTATTACTAGATAGAAGTAATGAAATATAAAAAAGAAACAGTTGATAAAGCTCAACAAGAAGTATCATGTATGAAGTCCCCAAATTGATGATATTTTTAATAATTCTTTTGATTTATTGAGTAGCCTAAAACTAAGCAACATGTTGCTAAGAATTTTGAGTTAAATTTTGAATCATTCAAAGAACGATGGAAGTTGTTGCTTTGAGCATGCCTTCAAGAAATTCCTCTCAATCAAGCCAACATGTATGCAATTGCCCATTTTTTAGCTAAAATCATAGGCTTCTAGGGACGTACTCATGCCAGGAAGATTTCCTTCAATGTTTTTAGAAAAAATAAGATACTTAATGCTACAAAATGGATTGTACAAAAGGGCCCCTCCAAAAGATCTGAGTCTAGCACTCAACACCTACCTAGATTGCATAAAGAAAGAGAAGTGAGTGATAACATAATTATTGATGATGATGTGCCCAATCCTTGAGGATCATTTTACATCACGTGTTTGTGTTAGATCAACCCAGGAAGCCTCCATTTAGAGTGCCTTTCTAAAAAACATCATTTTATTTTATTTTCCAACTCAAAAAGGATATTTTGTCTTACTTGACTTACTTGGAAAATTGTCCCAAATTCATCTTTTGATGTGCTAGCTATTTTCAAAAGTGTGTTATCTTCTCTAGGGAGTCAAAAGAAAGTGTTATTGTCTTATTCCATAAAGACAAGTATGGAATCAAATTTAGTTGGAGATGGATAATGAATGTAATTAATGCTACTCTAAATATTGAATGCTCATAAAATTTGGACCATTGGTGATGGTGTAGCATCATAAATTGTCAGCCTTGACAATTTCACACTATGTTTGGCTCCCCTTAAGTGCTTGGACCTAATTGTGCTTATTATTTGCCCATTTCATTATTGTTTTCAAAAAACTAAAATAATTTGCAAATTAAAATTAATTATTTATTTAACAACAATCTAAAATTCAAAATAGGTTTGATCTAGGGCGCCCTCACCCTTGACCACCGTATTTTGGCCCAATTTTAAATATTTTATTGTCAGCATAATATGTATGCAAATTTAAATTAATTTGTCGCCTTTTTGAAATAGTTATTATAGGAAAGAAAGAAATGCATATAAATCTAAGTCTTTTTCACCATTTGAATATCTAAGCAAACTAGGCAATTTGAATTCCAATTTGAGCATCCTAAAAAGTAGTCAAGGCAATTCAAAAGTAGAATATGCATCATTTTACACCATTTTTCATCAATCAAGATTCATGTTAGCAATGCATTGAATCACGTATTATTGTTTTATGTTTTATGTTCATTATTTTGTGAGTACTAACACTTGCAAGATCTTCAATCAAGTATCAATTTCTCCTTACATGATATGTGTGACATGACTTCAATCTAGCAAGGAAAGCAAATTTGAGTGGTAAGCTACAATATTTGTGATTTATCATTTATTTTATCCATTTTCCTTTGCTTGACCTAGCGTAAGCACTCTTTATCCAACATCATCATAGCCATTGTGGAGGTGGAAACACCAAAACGGGGTTTGACTTAGGCAAGCCCCTATTTGACACAACCCTTTCTATCCTCTCTTTCTTGCAGGTGGTAGATCTGAAGTGGATTTGGAGAAGATTGAAGACCTCACATCAAGATCAAATATTCAAGCACATTCATCCATCAAATTAGGGCAAGATCAATTATTCATCGATAGACAGAGTTCCAAAGTAGTTTGACAAGGAAGAACCTACAAATTGTAACACACTTGTACATGTTCAGAGATTTTTGAAACCCTATTTTTCAAACTAGGGTGCCCACAACCCTGACTAGTCAATTTGACCTCAGATTTGAATACCAGGTTTGTCTATATTTTCCCTATGCATTACTATTCTTATTTTCGTCAAATAATCCCGTGTTATTCAATATTTACATCAAATATAATTTTTGTGAGCATAATACCCACAAAATAGATCTAAGAAGGGGAACCACTCTTTTAGAATATTCACAATCCTCAATGTGATCCAAACTTGTAGAAAGATTAAGATGTTGAGAAATAAAAATTGGGGTATTATTTTGAACTACCAAATAAAATACGATTGAATTACCTTTCTTAAAGAAAATATTGTCGTTACGACATGGCCCTCAATAGGAACACAATGAACATCAAGGTAACACTCCATCATTTCTAACCATGTATCAACTCTTTATCCATGAGATTTAGGAAAGTTAATATTTCGGGGCTTGAGAAGGTCCTAGAAGTTATTAGACAAGCTATGCAAATGTGTTGAATTGATTGTTGGCTAAAAAATTGAGTGTAGCATTCATTTGTTAAAGTTCCACTTTAGATCAATTTCTCATTGATGTTAGTCAAGAGTTTGGAGGGTAGTCATTTGATACTAGAGGTCTTGTACATCAAATTCCATCTTGGGCAATATTGTGTAACCATTTGAGATGATATTTGCATTGATCAATTTTTGATATTAAAATGATCAATGTGAATAGATGATTAAAATGGGATAGGTACCTAGATGATACATAAACTACTCAACCAAACTTACTAAAGTTTTGTATCAAAATGATTATCTCAAAGAGATGATTGCAATAGGTAATTACCTTATATGGGATATAAATGGCCCAAACATTTTTTATTGATAATGTCCTATTAGCAATTTGTTTGGTAGAACTATCAAATTTCTTCTAGTTTGGAAGAACTTTGGTCTAGATGTTATAAACTAGGAAACTAAATAGGTGTCAAACACTATTGTGCAATTGATAGAAAACCTAGAATCTAGACACTATAATTTAGCTTATGAAAAATGCCACATATTGTCTCACTAATTTATTGCAACAAAATTACTTTGATCTATGTGGATTTTATTATATGTATTAGATTATGACTAACTATTCCAAAATCTATGCATATTTAGGGAGAAAAGGGAAACTATTTGGCTAGGGTATATTTGGCCTATTGACTCTCTTTTACACTTGTCTTGTTCATAGCTAAACCAAACTAATATTTTAGATCTAGAACTATAGAGGATTGTATTGTTATATAACCTCACAATCCCATATTTGGAGTATGAAGAGAGTAACTTCACAATCCCATATTTGAGGTATGAAGAGAGTAACTTCCTGGCACTAACCACTAACCAATGCACTATAAATATCAAATGATCAATGGGCACCTATGACAAGGCTTCACCTAACCCTAGAGGATCTTGTAATATATCAAAAGATACATAGAATATTAAGTCTGTCTATATATGTTGTCTTAGTGTTGGGTATTGGAGTTGAAGAACCTATCACTTCACTAAACCCTTTATGGGGAATCTATCTTAACAAAAAATTATATCTTTACAATATTCAAAACCCTAACATATGTTTTCTAAACTAGATAATTAATTTAGAAAAAATATAGAAAAATGCTTAGTAGCCCACTACTTTGATCACTTTTTAATTACCATGATCTCTTAAGGGTTAGGTGAGAATATATAGTGGATAGTTATAATAATCCACTAGTTTGATACTAGTGCAACAAATGTGGCTTCAGAAAGATCTCTAATACCACTTGTAAGGAGCCTTTAAATAAAATAATGGCAATACACATATATACACAAAATTGGGGTTATGAGAATGTTTGTATATTACGTTGTGGTGTCACTTCAAGAGGGAAATCCTTCCAATAGAACATAAAATACAATTATAATATTAAAGATGATTTACCCTTGTTGAGTTATTACAATAAATAGTCTATCTAAAATAAATACTACTATCCCATGTATGTGGGTTAATTATTCTAGCTATAATTAGGATATGGGTGACTTACAAAGCATATGCACCCAGGATAATGTGAATTAATACCTAATACACACATATCAAAATGGGCATTCCTAACACAACATCTTCTATGATATCAACCCCCCTTCTTGGAATGACTTGAAAATTTCTTGCCCAAACCATTGGGAAAACATACTTTGTCTTGAAGTTCTTTGGATTTCTATCGGTGGATGTCTCCTAGCTTCTAGCCAAATAACAGTTACCCAAACCACACAATGAACATGGATGTGTATCATAACATCTTGAGCTACATGGCCATTGTTTTTATAGAAAAAATAAATAGTAGACAATTTCCTTATGCATACCTTGTTGGATGATAATTTGAACCCCTCGAGTCTTTCCATTAGCTTCCCTTAAGATTTTCTGTGCAATTTTGATAAGGTGATAATGTTTTACCTCTTCCTTTTGGATTCTCTCTCCCCTTGGGAGTTGATTTGCACTTCTCTAGAATGTTTTCCCTTATTCACATGGATGTCCACTCACTAGAGCCAACTTACAATTTCCTAGTCATGAAATGACAACTTACAAACCCCTTCTCTAGATATCTTCTATCCTCTTTTTCTGGGAAGTTCATCTTTTCCCTATTAAGGTGTTACTCCATCTTTAGTAACCCACTCAATAAATAGAGGATTCAAAAAGTGCATACTTCAAAATTTTCATTCATCTTTACTGCTATTTTAGTATTCATCGCTAATAAACATTACTTGGACCTATTTTGATAGTTTATATGCACGAAATTCCCAAATACTCCTTCCTCATAGCTCCTACCATCTTTTTATATCTCTGCAACTACTTTGGCCAACCACAATAATAAGCTTGATAGGTACAAGGGACTATAGGTAGAATTACACATTATATACTGCTAATAGGACATGAGTGACCCATTTAGGCACTAGTAAGCCAAATAGGTCACTAATACCCCACAAAGGCCATCAACACCCCCATTGATAATAAACACATCATGAACACGATAATCCAAACTCACCCACTTGTTGACTTTTCATAAAAGATTTGCACACATTTAGGACCTCCTCCATCTAATTCTTTAATCTTTTAAATCCTTCTCCATACCCTTGCAATTATTCTAGGCATGCTTCTCTTAACCCTTTTATCTTATGGCACTAGTTTGTTATGCAATCTCCACTCTAGTTGTCTAATTTACTATAGTTAAATTAAAAGTAAATTTATTGTTGTCACATCTTGGTCAATTAAATATTTAAAATTAGATTAGACAACAGGTATAGTAGTCAAAATTAAATTCTATTAGATGTAGTTGATTATTTTTCACTACAATTAGATTATGTAAATAATCCTTAGCTTTAACAAAGGGAATCGTATATTTACCTTATATTTATTGATTTTTGTAAAAGTTGATGGGTTAGGATCTTTTCCCTTGTAATATTTTTTGTTGCTACACTTTTAGAAGATTCTCCAACCTATTTTACACCAAAATATCCAACATAACCTATCATCAAATCTTTTAGTATGGCTTTCAAAATCACCAAAAGATTCTTAATGACAAGGAAGATAATATGGTGGAATGTAGATTGTGCATACCTTCATTTGTGATTTTGCACTCTTAGAGGATATTCCTTTGCTTATCACTCCCTCATGATCACCTTGCAACATCTATTGTTTTGATTGCAACTTTTAGTGCATCTCTTCTTGCAAGGATTGTAGTAAATTCCTCAATTATTTATTCTCCATTTCAAGTAGCTAGTCATCTCCTTCCAGCTCTCCATGTCTTTCCCTCTTCAAGGCCTTTTCAATGGTTGTGATCTTGTAACAACAAAACTTGCACTTTGTTTACCAAAAAGAGAGAAACAATTCATACAATAAGGTGTTAGTATTCCCTTGAGCAATAGAAGAACCACTTTGATGCCACTTGATCCATAAGCAGGGGTGGAGGTTTCACTCTACTTTTCATCAATAATAGATCCTTTCTTGCAATTGTTGTTAGAAATACTTTGTCCAAAAAACAACATTAAACTTGATATTTTCCCAACCTTTTAACTGGATATAATCTCATCTACATTGCAAAATATTAAAACTCGCCACATGCCATAATCTCATCTACATTGCAAATACTAAGTGGGAAGGTGTTCAAAATGATCACCAATGTACCAGCCAACACTAGGCACTCTAAGCTAGTTGATAAAATCTCCAGACCATGCTCATCTTAGCCCAATAACTAAGAATGGAAAATGAAGAATTTAAAAGGAAATGTTTTCCCCTATTCCCTCTCATGATCCCAATGCTTCTATCTCCATATTGGAAATTCATAGGAATATTTAATCATTATTCGAGCTCGAACAAGCATTGATGTTGAGAGTACAAAAATTGCCTTATTTATGCTTCCTCTTCTTATATGTTCAATTGTGATGAAACCACCAATTTACATTAGCCATGGTTAAAAAATCACCTTGACAATTATGAAACCACCACTTTTCAATAGGACGTGATTATGAAACCACCCCCTTTCCAATAGGAGACAATTATGAAACCACCACTTTTATAACAAATTTTGTCCTCAAACTTTTGGAAGCCGTAATTTTTGCACACATAGTCAAAACATTATTATTTTTTTTGTGTATAATTTTTTGAGACAAATTTGAATATGCAATTTAATATTCAAGTTTTGATTCCACTAAAGTGCCATTTCCCCTTACAATAAAACAACATTTATTAGGACACTATGACCAAAACCAATCATTAAATCATTTTTTGTCTTTTCTAAAACTTATTATGAGATGAATCATACCATTCTAAACCTTATCTATCATTTATCTCCTTTGATTTTGTAAGTTTGAAGAACTTTTTAGGATCATGTCCACACTTGAATGCACACATTAAATCGAATTCAAATGAATTCTACTATCATTTGAAGGGTAATCCCACAATAGTGGTTTACACTTTTTGGGAGGTCCCGATTTTTACTGAAATCACACATTTTTATAAAATGTAATGATTTAAGACTTGAAAAGTTCTATTTAAAGGATTCTGATTGAAGAGGGTTTGATCAAACCACCTTAGATCAAACCCCTTTGGATAGAACCTCGCTAATTTTAAACCATACCTATAATAGAGTCTCATTTACACCTATCAAAATGCTGATAAAAAACCACTTTTGATATACTTTTTGGGAGATCAAATGAATTCATTTAATTTTATTTTTTGTATGTAGTCATTATTATATTTCCCAAAAAGTATAATTTTAAATAAATTTAATTTGATTATTATATTTTTTATTTATTTCTTGTGAATGTAGGTTTTTCACTAAAAATCAAGCTCTTTATTCTTCACATGTGGAAAATAAACATATTATCAAAAAAATTTAAAAAATATCTATGCACTAGATATTGATGTCCTTGATCCAACTATTTTTGTTTTTGAATTTCAATACATACAAAAAAAATTATGTTTTAGCCAATAAATCATGTCTAAATTATAACTAGTTTGACTTTAAAACTTAATTAGGAAAAAAATATTCAATGGAATGGTATGAAACCAATTCCATGCACTAGATATCGTAGTTACAAATCTAAATTCACAAAATAAAAAATTCTTTCATAGAAAAAAAATTGTGTTAGCCAGTAACATCACTCTTTAAAAATGGTGTTTACTATTAAAACTAGTTTTCGAAAGAGATGGAAAAAGAAGTAAAATATGATTCTAATTTTTTTGAAAAAAATGTATTTAGAATCTAAAGACAAAATTTCACAAATCACTATTTTGCATCATCTTTAAATTCCTCACAAGCTAGCCGTTATAGGTGCCCGAAAGTAAATATTTAGTTAAAAAAATCCAGTTCAATGTCTAGTTTGGCCAAACATTGTAAATCAATATTGTGGGATCATCGTGAATGAAAAATCAAGTAGTAAAGTAAAAGTAAAAAATAAATTCCAATTAAATTACACAAGCACAATCTTGTAGAATATTATGAACCAATAAGTAGAAAAACAGTTTCTTGAGGCCTGTAGGATTTTTTGGATGACATGAGATTTATAATATCCATAGTTTGAGATCTTAGATAATTTGTTGTAGGAATTGTTGATTTCTTGGTATAACCATAACAAAGCCACTAAAGAAAAAATTGAGGTCCAAGCATCACATGAGTAGGTGATACTAGAGAATAAAATTCTTTGGGAGGAGGTGCACAAAATTGAAGGAAAAATTGAAGACTTGCAATCTAGAAGGAGAATTGTTAATAATTCTTCATTAGAATCTTTGAGCAATTACAATAGGAGTTTATGGTAAACAATGAATTGCTATCAAAACTCAAAAATGTTGGAGCAAAGTAGAGAGAGGAGTTTATAGAGAAAAGTGAACTAGCCTCTAATTTAGAATAACAAATAGTGAATGAGGTATGCAAAAAGGACAACCATGAACATGTTTTCTTTCAAGATGTTAGATCTTATAAGTCTATTGGCAAGTTCAAAAAGAATACCAAGGGTATAGGATCCAAGTTGCTATCCAAAATAGGCTATTATGAAAGGAGAATTGGCGAGGAAGGTAAAATAATGAAACAAATGGATGTAAAAACAACATATTTGCATGGTGAACTTGAGGAATTAATCTACATGGCACAACCATAATGTTTTATGTTGAAAGATAATGAGGGCTTAATATATATATGATGAAAAAGTCTCTTTATAGTTTGATCAATCTCCAAGGAAGTAGAATAAAAAAATTGATAGGTATGTGTTAGGCCTTGGTCTCAATCATGTCACAAAGTTGATCACTACGTATATTTCAAACAAGAAAATAATTTTGTTATCATTGTGTTGTATGTGCATGATGTGTTGTTAATTAGTAACAATAATATTAGTTTAGTTAAGTCTTAGAAATCACTTTAGTTTGACATGAAAGATCTTGGTGCTATAAAATTTATTTTGAGAATGGAATTTAAAAGAGATTTTGTAAACAAGAAATGATGGTTACACCAAAAGAAATATGTTAGGTTTAGGATGCAAGGTAGTTAACATATGAGTAATCCCTTTATAGTTAATAAGAGATATATCTTCAATAATATTTAAAATTAGAAAAGGAATTTGAGGAAATGTGTTAAATTCCTTATGCTAGCATTGTTGGTCTAGTCTAATGTAAGAAATGGTTTGTATTAGACTTAACATTGCACATGCAAGTTATGAGTAGATACATGTCCAAACTAGGAAATGAGAATTGTGCTATTGCAAATAAATGTGTGTGTTATGCAATTTCTACCAAGAAAGAGGTAATGACAATAAAATTATAATTATAAAGATTTGTGGATTTTAAATGGGTTGGGATCTTGACTATCAAAGAACTAGTAGTGATAATGTATTTAGTATTTTTAGAGGAGCAATAAGCTAAATGATAAGATGCAAGTAGTGTTTGCATTGTCTAAAATAGAGGCAAAGTACATATCAATAATTTGTGTGTAAGGAAGTAGTGTGGTTACAAAGGTTGTGCTTGATTATTGATTTGTTATAAAAGGTGGTAAGTTTTAGTGTAATTGTTTAATTGCACATTATTATTGTTTACTTAGGTAATTTATTTTAGTTGCTTAAGTAGGATAAGATGACTGAGTACATATCATTTCATTCTTTCATGAGATTTTATGTTTTCCTTGTCCTTTTAGATTTGAAAACTTAGCTAAAGAAATTCTTTTTTTTTTAGTTTTTTGCCTTTTGCTCAACCTCATTGGATTTAAAATCTTGAGGCTAAATATTGTAGCACTTTCCTTCCATTGAATAAGTAATTTCATATTAATCTCTATATTCTCAGTATTGAATTTTAACTAGTATTTGTATTCTACACTGTTTGTATGTTTGCATTTAGATTTTGTAATATTTTATAGCCACCTAGATCTAGGCTTGTTTTTGGATTTTTATTAAATCTTACATGCTATCAAAACTTTGTTTGTGTCTTTACTTGATTCATGTCCTTTGAGAATAGAGGTTTCAATTGAATAATTGGAGGAGAGTAATTATATTAGATTGTGAGGGGGTTTCTCTTTATGATTTTTATTATAGGTGAATGTTGGATCATGATGGCACAAATATGAGCTCACCATAGCATCCAAAAGGCTCAAGAAATCAAGATCAATATTTGTTTCACCATGATTAGAGATTCAAAAGCTTGATTGTAAATAAATGTTTACTTATTGAATTTGACAAAAAAACTCATTTTTGGAGCATTTTCAAACTAAAACTGTCATTGTGTTCCAAAGACCTAGACACCCCATATTCATATAAAATTCACCTAGATTTGGTATTGGGAGAATTTGAGGCAAAAAAATATTTTTTTGGTCATATGGCAAGCTGTATAGTCCATATAGCATACGATTAGCAAAAAAAATTAAAAAATTGAAGTGCATTGATGATAACTATGTAGATTGATAATAGCTCACACAACCTAGTGGGCTAAGCTGCTAGCAATTAGCAACTAGCGACATTGCCACAACACCTCAACTCAAACAATAGTCATTGATGAAACACCTTAACCTTGCCACTAGCCACCACTAGTAGAGCAATGCCACCTCTTACTCCACCCATGTGGGCCAAAAGAATATTTGCATACAAATAGCAATTTCCTAACTAGAAAGGAGATTTCAAACATCTAATTAGGTGATTTTGTAATTCAAAGATGGTTTTGAAGAATTTTAAAAGGGATTTGGGGAATATTATATTGTATATGAATATTTTGAGGCATCTTAGAATATCCTTTGCTAACATTAATATGACAACATTATGTCTTCCCTCCCAACCTAACCCCTATCTAATGTACTTTTGATTTTCATGTTGAACTTTAGATGCTCCATTCTTGTTCATTTTTACTCATTGTTTCAAGCAATTTTTTTGATATGTGATAATTTTTCATGGGCTTTGTAGTGGTCCGGATGGTTCCTAATTTTAGTGTCTAGTTTTTTCACAAATTATAGATTTTCATAGATGATGTTGAGTAGTTCTGATTATGGGAACTTCTAGAGCTCCATTCAAGCTCATAGTGTATCATTTTTTAGAGTGGATTTTTTTTTTTTGTAATTTTCTTTAGTGTAGTTTGATTTATCTCATTCTATATGAAAAATATAATTCAACTCTATGACTTATTTTTGGCATTTGTACTATGTTGAGATTAAGACCATCTCACTAGTTTGGCAAGTGACATATATAATCGCACTATGTATGCAACATTATCATCATAATTTGTTGGGGGTTTTAGAATTGAGTCATTTTGGCAAGGGTGGGGAGTGTACCTATGTAAATGTATTTGATTTATAAAGCGCTATCATATCATGTACTTGTCTTTTAGAGGGTTTATATATGAGCATTTTATAATCACAAACTATGATGAAGTTCCATCATGGGGGGGCTTCACGCATATGCTTCTAGTGTTTCTAAACAAGACACAATAAATGACGAGAATGTAGTCAAATGATTTGTACAATGATCCTACCTCCATATTGATGAAATATCATTTGAATTGCATCTAGATCATCTAGTTCTCTCTTTGCCACATCTTTCTTATGATTTTCAGCACATCGTGATTTACATTGGTTCACATTTTTGATGAGAGCTTATGGTATAATCCTAAATTTTGCACCGATTCACATCAAATCACATCTCAAATTGAGACCCATTCAACATGGTTAATGTTCTTGAATCTTCATGGTACTTGCTCCTATGGATCAATTTTAGTCACAATTTAATATTAGCATTGAGGTATACAAGCAACTTCTAGATTCATTCATCATTATCTCCTTGAAATTGAGTTTTTCTCTATGGGTTTTCTCTTTTCTTATTTTGGCATGTTCCATCATCATTGTACATGGGTACTTGATTAGACCTAAGTGTCAGAAGCCATTTTATATTTCACATTTTCCTTGAGTTGGACTTAAGGGGGGAGGGCGGGGGGTGTTGGTGTAATTATTTAATTGTACTTTATTATTAAATTTACTTAGGTTATTTACTTTTATTACTTAGGTAGGATATGATAATTGAGTACATGTTATTTTCTTTTTTCCTTATCCTCTCAAATTTGAAAAATTAGTTAAAGAAATCTCTTTTTTTTTTCTACCCATTTCTCACCCTCATCAAATTTGAAAACTTGAGGCTATATATTGTACCTCTTTGTTTTCATAGAATAAAAATATTCATATTAATCTCTTTAAATTCTTGATATTAGATTTCAGTTGATATTCATTTTTTACACTTTGTATGTTTGCATTTAGCTTTTGTAATCTTTTATACTCACCTAGATCTAGGTTTGTGTTTGGATTTTCATTAAATCTTACAATAATGATTAATAATGGTAGTTAGAGCGCAATAGATTTAGCCAAGAACCTTGCTTATAATGCTTGATCAAAATATATCGATGTACAATATATAACTGAAGGCAAGTGGGTATTGTTGGAAAAAAGTTGATACAAATAAGAATGTTAGTTCATTAACAAAATTTATGCAACTTGAAAAAAATTGGTGTAAAATTCAATAGAAATGGTTGTTCTCAACAATTGTGTTTACAAATATGTGGCTCCATATGGAAAGTATTCACAAGTGGGAGATTGTTGGAAGTGTGTTGTACACTTTTCATGTTCTATACTTAGATGAAGCTACGAAGACTAGATTGGAATATCACTCTTAGTTTTAAAGTAGTTTTAAAACATTCATGAACCACTTTTGATGTGCCTATTAATATCTACACATGCATAAGAGTTGAGTATGACAACTTTTTTATTGTAGTGTGAATGGTTGAGAAATTTGTTGGGTGCTTTATTAGATTTTTTATTTTTCCTATGGTTTAAAAATAGTTTTAAAGCATGCATGGACCATTTTTTATGTGCCTATTAATATCTATGCATGTTTAAGGATGGAGTAAATGAACTTTGTTATTGTATTGTGAACAATTGTGTTTTTTATGAAATGGTGAAGAAGGTTACTATTTTGGATTTTTTTTATCCATAAGAGTTTTCTCAAATAAAATACCACATACTATTTTTTTTAATTCTATTATTTGTTTTAGATTCTACACATGCCTTACTTCTATTTAGGGTGAAAGTTCAAAATTGTATCCCACTTTTATATAGGAAATGGCTAACACAATAGAGCATGACTTGTATTTCCTTTAACATGATATAATTAAATACTTATTAAAACAAAAAGTGATAAATTATTTTATTTTCTTATTTGATAAATGTCATGTTTGGATGGAGAACTCCTAGGCAAATCTAATAGGGGAAAGGACCCAATAAATGAGCACGTACAAATTGCTGCTATAGTAGTTAAGAAATAATGTATTAATAAAAACTAATAAAGAACTAATACATGTGCACATATACACATGTAACTATGCCCTTGACAAGTCATATCAAAGAAGCAATCAATCATATGGTGACATGTAAGACAATTGATAATAAATGTCTTGGTGCACATGATTTGGTTTAAATTTTTTTATGATGTTTATGGACAATATATTGAAAACATAGTTGATTATGCTACATCATTGGTACCCAAAACCCCGAACAATAATTTTAATCTTATAATTCAAACATAAAAATATGTTCAAATTTTTTGTGAGAATTAAATAGATCATTTAGAAACTTGATATAAGCAAAGTTAGAGTGTGCGAATACTAGATCCTCTCCCCTATGGTAGTTCAATATCAGGCTCCCTTTGAAATCCTAATTCCTAATAACCCTATAAGACTTAGATCATTGCGCTCCATGCTAAAATTGGCTTCTCAATACATCTTAATGTCTTGTTTATGGAAGACTTTATGCTCTATTTTTTGGCCAATTGGCTCTTTCCTAACATCATTTTCAAACTAATGAAAAGCTTATAAAGCTAAACTATTATATATGATTTGTCTACATCATGCTCTTAATAAAAAAAATAAAAGCAGCAGTTACAGTCCGATTACAAGTTTTGGCATTATAAAATTGTACAGTTTATGAAATGATTGCTCTATTCAGCCTTCCTTTGACTGATTTTGTACTTATGATTAGCTAATATTTATTTCTTTCTACCACCTGTAAATAACTCTTATTCATTGTAATCTGCTTTGATTCAATATAAAAATAAAAAAATAAAAGCAGCACAGCAAGTTCTCTACTTTTTCTCAGATTTTAATGTGAAGTATTTATATTTTATATTTATGAAATGAAAAGATATGCTAACTGTTCCATACTTTCAAAAAGTTTCTAGTCAAAGGTTTCATAGGTTCTTGCTTCTCTGCAGGGAGGAATGCGAGATCTAAGTTTTATGCTAAACTGTCAGTGGCATACTTGTCTTCCATTTGTGTTTCTCTGCAAAACCACCACAAGGTGAGTGAGCGCCCAATTGGATGAGGAAAGCCTCTTGCCAGGTACACAGAGGTGAGACCACTGGGCTTTTACAGTTTGCAGGGCTGGAATTGCAATTGAGTGCAATCCTAGGCCGCTAGGGCCACTTGCTTATGGCAATAGGTAGTTTTCTGTTTTGGAAATCCTCTCCAGCAGCCAAGCTCAAACCAGGAAGGCTAATAAGCACAGGCATGTGCTTTATCCCTGAGGCTTACCAGCTCAAAATAAAAATAAAATGTGTTTTACGTAGCAGCAAACACTAGAAATTCATGGGCACCCTAGAAAACGTCTAATTTTGGGTTTCCACTTTCATTTACAATTCCCTCTCTTGTTTCCATCTTTTGCAATTGGGTGAGCGAAGGGAGGAGGGCAGTTTGGAGATGCTACTCATTTTTCTTTGCTGTCACAGAGCAAATGAGACTAATATTCATGAGCCTAAAGTTACGGTTCTTTCTTGGACCAATAATTATAACATTTCATATCGGCAAACAGTTTAGCTTTCAAAAATTTAGAAAATTATCTTAGATGGCCACATTCCTTTAAACAAAAAGAAACAACTTTAGACTAAGTTGGTCAATAAAAAATTCTATAATGAACTGCTAGAGATACTTAACATACCTGCTGAAGTGCCAATGAAAGCACTACAATTGGAGTCCATCATGGTGATCACAAGTTGGGTTCCGTTGAGGAGGGTTTTGTCATTTTTAACATCTTCCAGCGCCAATTCAATGGCCTTTTTGGCCACTCTCCCAATAGTGGAATTATAGGCCACAAGAGCACCCACATTCACTGTTGCAGGTCTATCTCCATATTGTGCTAAGCAGAAGCATATCCAATCAGGAAAAATCACAATGGAGGCAAAACCCAATCCCAGAAATGCTACCCAATTTATCATTGAGAAAGACCACTAAATCTTATGATTCCTCTTCACCCACACAATATTACAGAAAATAAACCAACTGTTTTGGGAGGTAAAATCCAATACCAAAAATATAATTCTATGGAAAATCATTTGATAGGGTTCACTAATTTTTTTTTTCCCCTGACCACTCAATAATGAAAGGGCTTCTGTTTTGGGAGGGAAAAACCAATACCAAAAATGAAACCCAATTGAAAATCATTTTGTCAAGTTTACTAAAGTTTTTTGTTTCCTCTGTCACCACAAAATTTCTAGCGGAACCACAATGGAGATATTTTTAACTTTTTGTTGTCGGTGGGGTTTCACTAATCTCGAAATCCAATTTTTAGCCGGGACCCATCATGAAGATTTTTTCCTTTCTTTTGGAACTTGAGGATGAAGCATGATAAATCCGAGTATCAAATTCTGTCCATGGAGGAAACTCTCTTTTTTTTTTAACCATTTTTGTAATTGACCAGTCTCACAAATAAATTCAATAAATGCTAGAATCTCTGTATGTATTATTTAAGTAAATGGCTTGTTTGAGGCTGATAAGATGGCTTACGCCTGAAGCATCATTTTTTTCTTTTTCTTTTTCTTTTCTTTTTTCTGTTCCCTGATAAAAGAAAAATGCCTAGGAATCACAAGCCCTTTAGCTGCATACATAAGTGTGACAGAATTGGGATTTTCGCCAAAACCAGATCCAAGGTGGATGAAGAGAATTTGGATTTGGAGGAAGAGAATGCACTTCACCTGATTGAAAAAAGTTCTGAGTTGAGCCATTTCGTTGGTTGTCTGTCTCTACTCAGGAAAATGAGAATGTTCGCTTCGAAGAAAAACAGTCCATTTCTCTTTTCGTGCCTTCACAAATCTACAACGTTCCAGACATTTTACCACTTTCCTGGGGTGAAAGGGAAATATAAAATATCAGGGGGCATTTACCTACTAAATATCAGAGGGCATTTACTTTTTAACCCATGCTTTTGATAATAGGTGGTGTGATGGGTACATATTCTTTAATTGAGAGGAATTCTGATAGTAGAATTGTAGAATTACTCATAAATGAAATGAGTGAAAGAAATGTTAAAAGATAACATTGAATTAAAGAATGATGGAAAGTTATTAAGAAGGCAATAATTGAATGGAAATAAATGTTTTAAATATTTTATGTAAATTAATTAAAATTTTATAAATAAATAAATTATTTTTAATTTTATCATTTGTGATTGTTTATATTATTAGTTTATCTATCTTATTTAATAATGTGGAAATATATTATTTAATATAAGTGAAATCTACCGCAGGGTCTGTTCTTATTTGCTCAATCTTCAAGGGTCGAACTTTGAGGCGACGAAGGTCTTTGTTAAGGGATAGAATGAGAGGATTCTGCGGTTCAGAGGTGTGGAATTTAATATCAATGAGGAATTTGTGGCGGAGGTTACTGGTTTTCCCATCTTAGGAAGGAAATTCTACCGTGACAGAGGCGCGACTAAGAAAGCTCTGACTAATTTCTTCAAACATGATGAAAGAAAGAAATTAAGATCGGTTGAGAGTGGTGGGTATTCGCGTAAACCGTTCAAGCTGTTGTGGAGGGATATTGTGTTGGCAATTATGCATTTCCTCACTTTGGAGGGTAGGTTCTCTGTGATCTACAATTTACCATTTTGTGTTGTTAAATCATTTCCAACATAATGCTCTAGTAATTGCAAAAGATTTCTAGATTCGATTGTGTGTTAGTTTTTTGCATCAACATTTCGGATCACACTTTGTGATCCATCATCAGGATGAAAATGAGAGCACCAAGAGAACAAATGATAAGATGCAGACCAAGAAATGCCTAAAAAGGTTTGAGAAGGGAAGGAGGCAGGATGGGAAGCATGAGAAATAAAGCCCAAGCCAATGACATGACAGGAGGAAAAAATCAAAACAAGCAAACCAAAAACAACCTTCCAAAGACTTAAAAAATCAACCAAAATTCCAAGCAAAAGGAGGGAAATAATGCTCTGGTGTCGTTTCCCTTTTATCTCTTGTCTTCTATGGAGCATAGCATTGAAGATCACCGTAGGAACCTATAGACACATAAAAATGACCTAGGCTTGCAAGCTCTATAATTATGACAGTTAATTATGTCTTTGATCCACATTCGACTATTAATTAAGTAATTCATTATTATTTAATTAATTCATGTCTATTGTATTCTTCACGATTATTAAATAAATAAATTATATTTATTTATTCAATACGTCATTAATTGTCTATTGTCTTCTTACAATTAAATTAATTTATTTAATTACCTTTATGCATTTATTCTTCCTCATTATTAAATAAATGAATTTCATTTGTTTATTTAATATGTCACTAATTCTCATAATTAAATGAATTTATTAATTTATTTAAATATCGATCATAATCCTCTAAATTAAATCATTATGTTTAATTATTTAATTACCTAATTTCACATTCCTCTCATTTTTAATAAATTAAATTATTTAAAATGATTTCATTTTATTAACTATCTCTTCATTTTAGTAAATAATCTGAAAAAGATTATTTATTGTCACATCAAAATATTATTTTGAATTAATTTAATTCAAAATAGTAATCTTCTTCCAAAAATCAAGTAATTGAGCAAATTCTTGATTTTCCATAAATCTGCTTTTCAGTTAACCTCTTATCTTATTGATTTTTTGAATTTTACAAATCAAACAGTCTTTATCTTCTTGACTTTTGAAAATCTTTATCTTTTTGACTAATTATCACATTTATTCTCAACCGTCGATTTGATTTTATCAAATGACATCTTGGCCACTGATTTAACAATCTTTCCCTAACCCTAATTAGGGATTGTCACATGAGATCTCGTCCATTGATTTTAGGCTTTGTCAGCTTTTAATCTCGTTCGTTCATCCAAAATTGCATTTTTTATAAAATTTCAATTTTGTTCACAATTTAGGGCACCACTTCATGATTATAGAAATCACTTTGCATTTTAGCTTATTTAATTATTTTCCCATAGGCATAGTCTTTTATCATTCAAATCCTTCAAAACTTACATAGGACATGGTCACAATCATTTGGTCACACAAACAAATATGAGGGCAACAATCATATGCTGCAAGCTAGGAGGTGCTATGGAAGTGAATCATGGAAGCTTCGATGGATATCTGGTATAATCGTTCTTGTTTTATGCTTTCTTTGTATTCCATAACTTCTCTGGGTATTTATTTGATCTAATCATGCTAAATCCAACACCTGAAAAATTCCCATTGATACATTGGTGAACCTGACGCTTTTATTTTTTTGTAGTTTTCATACAGTTTTCAATTTTTCTATTTTTTTTGCAGGTACAAGTATGAAAAACTGCAACTGCTTGAAGAAACGATGCATTTGTTCTAGAGAACTACATCTGCAACATCTTGCGATGCATCTGACAAACCAAACCGCATCTGCGACATTCTACACCGCATCCGACTGTCAACACCCTGCATCGTATCTGACTGCCAACATCGAATCGCATCCGCCTGTCAGACTCGCGATGCATCTGTGGGTTCAAAAGTCGCATCTGCCAGGTAATACGATTTTCATTTTTTTCATTAACTTCCATACTTTCACGATTTGATTTATCGTTTTTGTCTTATTTTGTTTTCGCTAATGTTTTGTTTGCAACTGTGTTTAGGGGGATAACTTAGTTTTCGCAAGATGAAACATAGAAGACCAAAGACAAAACCAAAAAAAAAAAAAAAAAATTCTGCAGGACAAAAGCCGAAGACACAACATAAAGTACTAATCATTTGCATGCAGGACTTTATGAAGACATTGATTTGTTTTAAAAATCTTTTTGTTTGGTAGATAAAAAATTGTTATTTGGCCTTAAAAATTAACTAGTGTTTTTCGTGTTTGTTCATGTTAGTTTAGAACCCCACGATTCAGTATATCAAAGTATCCTCTCCCCTTGCGCATTCGTGCGATCCTGAGTGTAAGAGAAACAGTTGTTGACTCTAGAACTTGAGCTTGTCTTGGTGGGAAAAAGTACTCGCCCCAAGATGGCTCAGACCGGTAACACGCTAAAGCTAAGCAATTTCCAACCGGTATATAAAAGTGGATTTTTGGGGGAAACCCCAGAAATCACGCTCACTGTTCTGACGAGAAGGGCATAAATGGTCTCTCACCATACTGGATGGTGCCCCACAAACCAAATGCCCTTACTAAAAGCCATGTTGTAGTTTTACCAAAATCCTTTCTATTTGCTAGTGCAGCAGGTTCAGACCTGTGAAGTCGTCTTACATATTTATAGTTCATGTGTGGAGATGAGATGTATGCCATGGGAGTTTCATGGGTACAGTAGCTTGGCTGCCTCGTATAAGTGAGTGTCGTGGAGGGGAGCCAGTGGGGTCAAGCTACTAGTCATCCGCCTTGAATATGTGTAGCTGGATTTATCCAAGTAAGAACTCAGTAAATATTGTCCAACATAGCCTAAGGTGTAATTGTTCTCTAATTTTAATAGATCCATCACATCAAACTGAAAACACATTGTATTATGTGCTTGTTTTTGTTGTATTCATCAAACAACTTGATCATCAAATGGATTCAGTTGAAACATCATCTTCAAAAAACCGCCACTGTCAACAAGAGTCACAACTGTTGTTTTTAAAACTACATCTGCCTTAGAGAGTCACAATTGTTAAGTGAAACGCCGCATGTATCTATCAACAGTTTATAACTTTCACAGTCTACTTTCTAAGCCACAACTATATCTTTGCGATTCACATGTGCATATGCGAGCCACATCTGGCAATCGAAAATCGTAACTGTTAGTCAACGGGGTGAGGTTTACAAAGTCCACATTCTGAGTCGCATCTACAATAAATTAAACTGCATCTTTCTAAAAACCACATTCGCCTATCTTGAAACACATTTGACATCTGAAAAGCCGCATTTGCAAAACTGCACCGTATTTGATATTTACAGTGCCACAACACATTTGCTACTTGTAGTGACGCAATCGCTTGATAGAAAACCAAACACTGTCTCAGACCAGAATTCAAGTCCAGACATTTTAGCCTACTGTCAAACATATTTTTTAGAAAGTCTCTATCAGAAACTAGAATTAAAATTGCTCGAAACATCCATCATTTACATTCATTAGCTTGCACTTTAACCATAGGTTTAAAATTTCCAGATTTTAGTTGTATTCCCTAGGCGTCATAATCATCATTTTTAGCATAAATTTATCCTTAGGTTTCATCTTGGCAAACTTTGGATTAGGCCAAATCTCCACACTTTCCAAAAAAAAAAAAACTATTGTTTTCAAAACTAGGTTATCTTGCGACTTGGTCATTAATCCTCTTTTCAATCATTGTCGTTTTTGTGAGAACCTCCAACTCAACAGTCTAGTTAGGCAGGCTCACTCGTCATCTCGACCTTGTCATTTAGTCCCTTTAGCAAGTTCCTTTTGATAACCAAAATTGAGACATAAGTCAAGCTTAGAGTGGTTAGGAAAACCTTTATCCAAATATTGTCCAAACTTAGTCATCATTTTAAACTTAGACTTTGCATTGTCCACCTTTAGTCCTCATTTTTGAACCTAGACTTTACATTAATCATCTTAGTCCTTCGTCAACATTATCATCTTAGTCCTCATTTGACACTTTGGCTTTGACAATCTTGTCATCTTGCATCAGTCAGTTCCTTAGAAGTCATAAGTCTTGCATTAACATCCTTTATCGAAAATCCAAAAACATAGTCTTGCATTGTCATCCTTTATCCAAAAATACAAAAAAAACACAGGCTAGTGTCATCCTTGCATTTAGTTGTCATTTTCATCACTCTCATTTGAGAAATTCCCTTTTATGGTGGAAAGTAGACTCGAAAGAAAGAAAAGACAAATGGAAAACTTTGGACCAGATTCTCAATCCAATGTCACCAATCCTACTTATGACCCAAATTGGACTTTTGAAGACCCATTTAGCAACACAACTACTCAATCACTTATGACCATACCATCATCATCAAACATCGCTTTTGAAACATTCTTACATAAGGATGAATATGGAAAACTACTTGAGGAAAACCTAGAGGAAGCAACACAAGATCCCGAGGCGGCCTACTTTGTAGAACAAATGGTCTTATATGACAGAGACATATATTTAGCCATACTTTTAAGTCAAGGAGCTAAATTACCTCATGGGTTCGACATTAATACTTTGAGACCGCCATCTCCTAACCCTAATGTCACCAATACGAATATGTCCAATAGTGGTCAACCTCCAGACAACACAAACAATACCTTTTTTGATGCTACCTCGCAAACTGTCACAACGACCATTTGTGCTACCTCCAACCTTCCAAACAATTCCAATTCAATCAATGCTACATCCATAGGAGGACCACAATCTAGCACATTGGCTACACTATCCACAACATCGTCACAATCGACTGGCACCACCTTTGGGTCCTTTGCCATGTGCGCAAGTTATGCCAATCCTCTATTTACCACTTTGGTAAATGCCTTGGGGACAACATCAAGCCATACAAATCCTCCATTGATGACTACATCTAGTACCATGAGTGCATCCTCATCATATCCTCTCATTGGTACCTCACTAAATCCTTTGGGTGGAGGTAAAATAAATCTCGTTATTCAAGGACTACAACCAAATGTTAACACATCAACACAGTTTAATACCAACCCCTCCCAAGGACAAAACATGAATATCCCTCTGGGACAGTTCCAACACCAAGGAAATCAAAACACACAACCTATGACATCTATTGGACACCAAAATATTCCTGGTCACCATATTCCCCAAATATCGACCCAAATGGCTGGGGGACACATTCCGACATATTCATCCCATATTCATACCCATCAACACATCCCCAATCCAAACTTTCAGTACCAACACACCAACCAAAACACATCATACATGTCACAACAACATATATCCCTTAGCAACACACCAATGTCTACTCACAACAAATGGGGACCCGGGGTGTACCAATCAATCCTATATATGGGGCCACAAACGACCCTACATTCAATGCCTTTCAAGCAAGGCTAATGGGTCTAGAGAAGACTGTAGAAAACATATAAATATCCGGCAAGAAATCAAAGGTTTCATATGATTTATTTGTATATCCCTTTGACATAAACTTGTACATGCCATCATATCCTCTGGGATATGTGTCGCCTAATTTTACCAAGTACAAAGGAAAGAAAAACCCTATCGAACATGTCCGAGAATTTGCGACCAACTGTATGGATGTCGCCTATGAACAAACATACTTGATGAGACTATTTTCTAAAAGTCTTGCAAGTCCCACCCTTGAATGGTTCTCCACTCAAAAGGATATCCAAACATGGGATGAACTTAAACACAAATTCATAAAAAATTACGCATACAACATTGACATGGACACCTCTATTACTATCTTATGCAATATCATGCAAGAAGACACTGGTGAAACGCTCATCCCATTCTTCCAAAAATGGAGAAGTCTAGCTAGTCGTTGTCACATTGGCATACCAAAAAAGGAAAAGGTTGACATGTTCGTAAAAACACTTATAGGTCCACTAAAATATGCAGTGCAAGTGCATTGTTGCACAAATTTCACATACCTAGTTTAAAAAGGTGTCCAGATTGAGAAAGCCCTTATTGCAAAGGGAGAGCTAAAATATGGTCCTAAAAACATAAACTCAAATCTTCCCATTGACAAAAATAAGTACTGGGTCAAGAAAAAACACATCACCAATGACGGTGTGGTCGATGCCAAAACCGTTAATGCAATAGGTCATGTACTCACCATCAAAGGAGTTAAAAATTATAATACACCTGTGACCACACCCACACCAACTACCAATGCTATTCAAAATAATCTTGCTCAAGTTAATGAAAGGCAGCTGCGTCAACCACGAAAATTTCAAAAATGCACATACACTCCCTTGGGTGAGCCTATCGAAATTGTCTTAAAGAAACTTCTCCAAAACGGTGCAATAACTTTGGAAGACCCTAAATCATATGAACCTGGTCAGTTCTAACCATCATGGTGGGATGAGAATGCATTTTGTGATTACCACCATGTCAAGTGGCACAAAACTCCTTCTTGTCGTCAATTACAAAATCTTGTGCAAGACCTTATTGAAAACTACACCATTGAGATAGGAGGTCAACCATTTGCATCTAATTCAGATCATACGATCCACAAGAATCCACCGTAGTATCATGGTTCTGGTAATCCCTCCTCATCTGGCATGAAGAATAACAATAACCAAGCCAATCACGTATGTCCTGCCTACAATAACGTTCATCCTACCTATAATTATTTCGATGGCACCATCATTAAACATCTTCACACTGCTGATGAAGATAAGTGCGTCAATACTATTATCATTAAAAATGCCTCAGAATGCAATGTCACCACACGTAAAGGCAAGGTCACTACCCCAGTTCCCAAGAAGAGGGGCCTGAGATTAAGTTGAAGTTAATCTCGACCTCTCCTAAGCCTTGGGCCCGTAAAAAGACTGGTAAGAATTCTGGGTATGAGACCGGTGATTCGGTGGAGGAGTGGGATGGAAATGATGAGGATGATTCTAACTTTGAGGAGCAGTCAAGGAAAATAGTGACTCTGTTGAGGGTTATGAAGCCTCTAATTCATGGTCGAAGGGTTATGAAATAGATTTTGAGGAGAAAGAAGTTGGTATGATTTATGGGAAGAAATGTGTGAAGGGGAAGAAAAAGAGTTTAAGAGAAGAGAAGAAACAGGGTAAGAAGAAGGTTGAGGAGTCGAAGGCTTTGGAGGAAGCTCCTGATTCCGAATTCAATCAGATGTTGGATGCTAGCAATATGGGTGTCTTGGAGTCCCCTGTTCTGAAGGATGGTGCAGAGGATGGTAAAGGTTTCTTTGGGGTTGAATAGTCGATGGAAGGTATTGTGCACAGGTTTGAGGGTTTGTTTTTTTCTAAGGAGATTGACCCTATTCTGGATGTCCATGGCTCTCCTCCACTTTCGAAGCAAGTTAAAGGGAGTGTTGTGAAGGTGGAGCGGCTAGAAATTTTGGCCGACCTTGCAAACTTGCCTGATAAGAATTGTGTTAAGATGGATGTTATCGAGGTGGAGGATTCCCCCGTGGAGGATGATATGAAGGATAAAGAGGAGGTTCGAGAGAATCCCACTGATAATCTGGGTTCTCAAGAGATTCCCCCTGTGAATTAGGATGAGGTTAATATGAATATGTTTTGTAGGATGGTTGAGGATGGTACTCGTAACCTATTGTCTCTTGTTAAATGGCTCTTCTCGGAGGTTAAGGAGCTCAATGTGCAACTTAAAAACTGGTAGGATGTTTGTGTGGCGTTGGTGCACAACAATCAGAAGGAGTGGGCTATCAAAGGTAAAGTTAAAACTATGAATGTAATGCTTGATAAGCTGGTTGTGAATTTTGATCGTATTGTCTCTTCCCATGAGGAGAGGATTACCTCTTTGGAGGTGGAAGTGCAAAAGACTTATGAAGAGAGGTTTAATAATATGGAGCATAAAATTTCTAAGTTGTTTGAGGATCTGAAGATGGTGGTCAATATCAACAATAATTATTTGAAGACGAATGCTAAGGGCATCTCTGTGTTGAATGAGATGGTTGTGAAATGGATTGGGAATCCCCTTGAGTTGGGTGATATTGCGATGACTTTGGATGAGGTTTGTCCCAAGAATCTGTTGGATAAGAATGATGGGTTAGCTCCTATTGTGCAGAAGGTTGTTGATATGGGTCTGTGCTTGAGGACGAGGAATAAAACAAAGAAACAGGTTGCTATCTCTTTTGAGGAGCTAAAGGATGTAATGGAAATGCATGAGGGGGTCATTGAGGATAATTTGGCTTCAGCTAATGAATTGGATAAAATATTGTAGCTTTGTTGTGTTGTTTGATTGGGCGGCTTTTTTGCTAGTGTTTTGCTTCTGGGTTGCTGACAGGTTTCATGCTTTTTTTTTGTAGTCAACTTTTGGGTTTCCTTGTGTTGTGGGTTCTTATGGCTCTATCTTTTTTGCAACATTTTTCCTTGTAAAGGGTTTCGGGGTCCCTTCAAAACTTGATTTTCCCAATCAAAAACATAAGTGAAATCTAATATATATAACATTACTATATTTATTGTTTGTATACTTATTTGTTTGTTGGTAATAATATATTTCATTATTATTATAATATATTATTGGAGTATATTATAATAATATTACATACATTGAGATATATATCTTTGGAGGTGCTTATTGAAATTTTAATTTAGAACATAAAAAGTTGAAATTTTATATCCATTTTATATTTTAATCTATATAAATAACGTCAAAATATATTCTTTTGGATACGTCTTTTTTTTTTACTAAATGATTTTGGATATGTTGAAAACACATTTGTTTTAAGAACGTAAAATTTAATAGAAATGAAACAAAGAAAAACGAATATCATTTATAGATATAAACATTGTATTGAATCAAAAAGTATATTTCTTACATCAGTTATATTCTAAGGCTTTGAGTCTATTTTTTTCTATTTTTATGTTTGCAATTTTCTTTCCTTTCTTCATTTTTTCATATTTCTTGTATGTGAATGGTGGCAGAACTCGTAGTCTGTTTATAGACTTTACATGAGACATTGTAATGAATGTTAATCTTGCTCTTTCAGTTGGTCCTATATCAAAAATAGTTTTTTGAAGAGATAACCCTTGTGATTTGTTTATTGTTAAAGCCCAAGCCAATCTTAATGGTATTTGTATTGAGCTACCCCTTTGAATTGTTATGAGTGGAACATTGGAAGGATGTTGATCATTGAATGGAATTCTTGAGTAACTGTCAAATTATAGTAATACATAGATTGGTGGTTAGGGTGGTGTTGTTCCAGGTCTATATACAATTTTTTGAATAGATCCTAAAGTTCCATTGACAAGACTTTCTTTTATCCATTGGTTTGATGTTAACATAACCCTTGCATTTTTACTTAATAATAATTCAATATTACGTTCATCATTTGTACATCCTTTAGTTGCACTAACACTTTCAATTTTTGTTGTAATTCTTCGTACAATTGGATTTTTCAATGAGTATAAGGTTTTTTTGTTGTGGGTATAAACATTGTCATTTGTTGAAAAAAAATGAACATTATTGTCAAAGTCTTCATTGGTTGTTGCATCTAACCTTGCATTAGATCTTGTCATTAGCAATATCCAATCATCTATTCTAGGGTTTGCATTTTTAATATTTGTTAGAAGTTGACAGAATCTTTGTTGCTCATTGTTTAATCCATCTTGTCTAAAAATATGATCTAAAGTAATGACAATTTTGAATTCTTCCCATTGTATTTTAGCTTGTATTTTTCTTTCATATGGTGATTTGTCATTAACATGAGGTAATTGTTTGAGATATCCAACCAAGATCATTGATATTCCTAAAAGTAATAGATAAATATTATATTCAAATGTATAATTGATAAATAAGGACATGTAGTAGATTTCAACCAAATTTGTTAAAATTAATCATATGTGATGATTCAAATTTGAATGAGACTCATACATACAAAGGGTTGATTTATATTTTGAAGAAAAGCTTGACAAAGTCGAGAATCTATGTTTCAATCAATATTTCACCAAAAAAACTCATTTCATCAATCAATATATATCCGATATGTGTTAAGTCCTCTTGAAAAATTGTTAATCTTGTCCCTTCCAGCTCTTCTTTAAAGTCTAAGATTGGAATTTTTCAATTTGTAATGAATAGTTGATGCACCTATATTGAATGTTGCAACTCTAGTTGCTGCAAGTAGAAGTAGGGGAGATCAATCTAGCATTGAAGCATTATGAAGTGCTTCGATTATGGGACCTATCACATATGACTTATTTAATGAATATATAATTTTTTTTCAACTTCATGATTTGTGATTGATTATTATTATAATAAACTTATGAAATTTTAAAAAATAATATAGTATTTAGTTTTAGGTTTGATATTATTTTAGTTGTGATAGTTGCCATCAATGTGTTAAAAAAATAGGATCTAATTAGAAGACTAATTCAAGATTAATAAAATTGTTGTTTGATGTTTCGATTCTCTTTCAAGAATGTAGAATTGACCTCTATGATAAGCATAGTTTTGAACCCTTCATATATAATTGAACCTAGCTCACAAATCTAAATTTCATTGGTTTTAATGTCAAGAATCTACTTGCATTGATATTTGTAATGCTTATTTCAAAAGTGGCGGTGTTTATAGACATTATTGAGGAGAATATTAGGCTAGGATTGTTCTATTAGGAATTTTTTTCCTAACCATTTCTTCCTAATTAATTAGTTTTGTGTTAAAATTTATTAAGAAAAGCATTAGATGCATATTCTTTGTAAGTTGTCCCTTTTTGCTAAATTAGCTTATCTCACATGCTTGTGAAGTAGTATTTCATTTGGATAGAATTAGTATAAATCAAGGGTTTGATAGTAGAATGAATCATCCATGAATTATATTTTAATGCATCGAGAATTTCTCTAGTAGGTTACCCCCCTCAAAGAGGTCAATGATATATTGTAATGTAATTTTGTCATTTCAAAGCAATATTATTCTTATGTTTCCATCTATAATAAAGAAATATTATATTTTAGTTATTGGCTAATCTCTTGTAGAAAGGATCATAACATCTAGTATTAGAGCTATTTTCAAGGCCATATTTTGTTACAACATATTATAACTAGGGCCTTATACAAGTATCCATTATATCCTCTCACCTAGCTCTTCTAAGATCTTAGTGATAAAAAAGTGGCTACAAAAGTAGTGACACTAAGCTTTTGTTCCATGTTTTCTCCTACTCATAATTTTATTTTATTTTTAGGGTAGAAATCATATATCGAGGGTGTTCAAATATCATAGAAGAGTTGTTATTTTGGGCCAAGCTAGATTTCTCATATAAGCTATATTGAAGGGAAAAGGGGTTGTTTTTTTTTAAATTTCCAACTAATTCTTGAAATTATCTAAAGAATATCCAATTCTTATACTCAAAGATTTCAAGAGGTTGACCAACGTATATGGAGATTGACTATAATTTTTCCTCTGCACTTCAGGTTTTGCAAGACCTAAGAGGGTGATCCTTAACAATATCAAATGAAACAATATTAATTTATACGAGGATATTGTTTTAATAGAAATGTTCTCATCAAATATGGCAAGAATTATAAATAGAATTGACTTAATGGGCTAGATTCTTGAAGAATTTTGCAACTCTAGCTTTGAGAACACATGTCAAGCTTAAAGGATAAACTAAAACATAAATTTAAATTATTCTGAATATAGATGACCATGTACATGCAATCAACATTCATACTTAGATTGGTGCCTTGAATCATTGGTAACAGAGTAAAAAATAAATGCAAACATCTTTTGAACAATAAATTGAAACAAAATTCTATGAAAGCTAACATATCACTACCTTACAATGATACTATTTAAAAATAGATTTATAACCAATTCTTATTAACAATCCCTGAACATGTTAAAAATATCAATATCTTAGATACAATAATTTAATCCATTACTTTAACAGAAGCTATATGAGAAACATTCATTTGCATAATAAGGCAAAGATGAACACAAATGATCCTTGATCAATTTTATTCATAAGAGTAGTAAGATGTATATTGGAGACAAATGATTATGAATATTTCACAATGTATTCATATATTTTGGAATTTTAATATTGATGTGCACAAAATTTATAATTGCATTTTCATCTTTTCCTTGGAAAACCTAGATTGGACAAGTACAGACCTAAGACAAAACCTTTTTCTTACAAAATCCAAGATCCTTTGAAAATGGTTCAAATATCCATTTTATAGAGACAAGGGAGAAACAAGATTAAAGCCATGGACATATTTCACATTTTCATTTGATAATCTTGTCCAAAGGATCAAACAAAATAATCACATTTGCTTGCAAAAGATAAAAAGTACATCACTAGAAGACAAGACAATTGTGGAAGCAAGATATTTCTTGATTTGCATGATGAAGAAAAATGGGGAAGGGACATGATTAATATGTTGTTCTACTCCACCCATGTTGCACACATATCTTCTAGAAACATGTTGAAGATGAAAATGATCAGACCATAAAAAACAAAAATGATAAAAATTACAAAATATCCAGGGGGCAACTAGATACTTCAAAATATTATGCCATTATTAGAGCCAGATGTTGCATTGGAAATTAGATGACATGATGGAATTGTAAATGTACATTATAACTTATTGTATTTCTCATCCCATTCAACATAATCTCTTTTTGATGGCCATTGAAATGAGAATGATTTTCAACATTGTGGACATGTTCAATTTACTTTGCATCTAGTAGTGCCCTAATCTCCCTACAAAAGGTGTCCAAACCCACCTCTAAAGCAATCAATTTATCAATAGTGGAATTTAATAAATTTGTATTTATATCATCATTGACACATATGAATGTTGCAAGGTTGGGGACCATTGTATTGAAGCCTTTCTTCCATTGATCTAGAGACTTTAATTCTCCATTTTCATCCAAAATTCTAGGCATGACATTCATTTCAATACATTCAAAAGATTTGAATTTAGTCTAATTTGTTGCATTAATTTCAACATATATACCTACACTTCTAATAATTTTACCATTTCCCAAGCACAAAAAATGATATCCGACATATTGGGCTCAAATCTTGTGCCCTTGTATATCCCTTGTAGACTAGAAATTCTAGGTACCCATTTATTCATCATTGGCCTAAGATCCTCTTGATTCTTTGTGACTCTTGCATGGGCATCCTTAAGGTGAGAATAGGCCAAATGTGAATCCTTCAATCTCCCAAGGATTTTTGATAATTTGTGCTTGATTATGTCATCCACTATATCATTTGTTTACTTTTTTTCTTTTCCTCCTGGGCATTCTTTAGTTGTTCCTCCAATTTATCTATCTTTGAAGCCATAACTTCCTTTTCTTGCATAAGTATACTAGAGAGACTTGGAGGGGAAGAAACTATCAATGCAATGCTTTCTAATGGTGATGTTAATGGCTCCTAAATTTTTAACTTATTGTACTCTACAATAAGCCTAAGGTGATTTGCCAATAATTTATCATAATCCTCCTATAACCTTTTGGTAGTTGCTTCACTAAACATAGTTGTATGGACAATTAGTGAGGCTATTTGAGGGGCCATGGTTTCTAATAATATTTTAATAATTAAAATTCCTTTCATTTCCTACACACCCTCTGCAACTTGGGGCTTATCTATATTTGGGGATAGAGCCCAAATAGCCAAGGTTTCCCACTTTAGATTAAATCCTACTCCAAAGTATGCCTTTTCTGCTTGCTCATCAAAAGAGAAAACCTTTTAATTTTGTCTCTTAATAGTATCCAGAGCTATTATTGATGCAATGTCTCTCTCAGGTAGTAGTAGTGCACTCTCCCTTACTAGTCTTCCTTTTTAGGATTCAGGAAAATTGGAGCAATAAACATTAACAATTATATGTAGATTAAATAACCTAGAAATAACAATGAAGAATAACGCAAAAGATATCAACATAGAAATTTAGCATGGTTCACCCAATATGGGCTACATCCACAGAAACTCAACCACCCAATGACTTTATTATCTAGTGCAAAACATATTACAATCTCATGAATGCCATGCCACAACATGCATCCCAGCCGCTTTTAAGAAGCTTTTTGGAATCTTCTAGAATTAGGGTTTTACAAAGTCATAGTGGGAAAACCTTAACATGTTAACGGGGAAAAAATATTGACGTGTTTACAGAAAAAAATAGGGGGTTGCACCCCCAAACCCCTGCTATCGGGGGCTACCGCCCCCAAACCCCCACTATCAGGGGATGCCACCCCTAAACCCCGGCGTGGATACGTTACGAGTGTTAAATACTTGCATGATTAGTTGCCACATATCAACACTTCTGTGGTGTAATTTTTTTGAAATCAAAGTCAATTTATTTGAACACCCGTTGTGTGACTTCCTCATATTTTGATGGGTAGACTTCACCTTTAGCCTTATTCAACCTCTCATGGAACTCCTCTCTCCTAATTCTTATTACAAAGTCCTTAAATTCCTTGGACTTGAAAAATTCATCATCATAGATGAATTGAGAAGGGGCTAGGGCCCTCATGTCATCAATCTCATTATTGGGAAAATGTGTCTCAACCTTGCAATTAAGTGTGGGGGGTGCTGGGGGTACTCCCTTGCGGGTTCTGAGGGCTCATCCCCTTGATAGGGGGTTCGGGGGCCGCACACCCAGGTGAGGGTTCGAGGGGAGCACCCTCGAAAGACACATTATATATATGTGTGTATATTATTGTAAACATGGGTTGTTCATCATTAGGTTTCAAATCTGATGGTAGATATTTTATTGGCTTGTATTTCCCTAGAAGGAAACCCTATTTTATAAGGGAGTTGTATTATGGCTATGTAGTTTAATGTTCTATGAGAGTCTGATAGTGGTTGTGTTGCCTCTAAATCTCTAGTTGGTGATACTCCTATGAGAAGCTTGCTCTGTAAGTATATTCTAATCTTTATGATTTTTGAATATTATATTGGGAGACTTTTGAAGTGTGGGGTTTTTCTCCTGAAAGGGTTTTCCCCATGTAAATCACTGTATTGTGGTATGCATGATATTTATGTTTATTTTTGAATTTTATGTAACTGTTGGAAATATCTGTAAAGTTTTTGCATTATCCTCCTCACAATATTAGTGTAGGAATTTGTTTCGTTACCTTAGCTTCCTTAGACTCATCTCTTCCACTCCCTACATTTATGCCTATTTGGCCCAATGGCATCCAACAAAATTCACCCTTAGAAAAGAGGGCATTTATTGGTTGAATTCTTGTTCAATAACCTCTATTTCCTCTACCTCATCAATACCCAAAGGATAATCAACCAAGGATGGTTGATCAATTTTTCTCTTCTTTTGTGGTTGTTCTTGGGAAGAAGTAGCAGTAATAGGATACTCTTGATAAGGGGTAGTTATTTCATTTGGTTGTCCTTGATGAGAAGGATCTTCTGATTTTGGCCCCTTACTTCTAATGGCATAATCATATACTATTGGATCTATAGGTAGCTAATATGGGGATCTTTCTACCACCAGGTCTTTTCCAGCCAACTTGTTAGCATTATCCAATATTTTTTGGATCCTGGAAATGTGATATTTTATTTCAACAAAGGCTCTAGGGTAGTTTTCCATCTTCTTTTCCCTTTGATCCTCTCCCTTTCTAAAATAAACCCACTTTACCCTTCTTTCATTTACATCCTTGTCAGTTAAGAAAATTCGTGATCACATCTTCACCAAAAAGTACCTAGTGTATAAATTAATATCTTCTTATGCTCATTCTTACTTGATTAATGAAACCAGAGGTTCTTGTGACTTTTTGGGCCATCCTATATGTCTAGAGAATAAGGTATATCAATTATAGGCCTTCACTAGTTATTGTGAAGTTAGAAAAAATTGTAGTAAAAGGAAAGAAGGAGCCTTTATTTTGTCCTTTTAAGTGGCCTTTTGTTAGATTCATTTAGTTTCTACTTTATTTATAGGTATGCCAATCTTACAAGAACATACCTTGTAAAAATACGAGGTCCTACATGGCATATGTATACCCTAATTACAGTTGAATTTGAATGGAGATACCAAGATCCCCAATTATTTCGCATGCATAACTCAAGAGATCTCTCCTTAGGCCTTAGGAAATCCAAGATTTATTTATGCAATATCCCTTCTTTTGTACCCATGAATCCCAAAACATTTTTGACGAAGTGTTCTTCAAAGACCACATATTTGGAGCTCTCATAGTGCATATCCCACATGTGTGTCCAACATTGGACAAGGAGAGGCTTGCCACTGTCATCTTCCATCCTAACTTGCATGGATTTGTCCCATTTTTTTCTACCCCCATAAAGAAACATGTGGCATAATAGAGAATACCACTTGAAATTGACCTTTTTTTAATTTTTCTTAATATCCACCAGTTGTTTGTAGATTATGTTGGCAATATTTTGAATGTATGATTCCATGTACATCAATGACACAAGGATCTTGGTCTTTGCATCTCCTCCAAGGACTTGGAACAAAGAATGGTATGTCTTAATGAATTAATCCTCAAAAGGTTAATGGTAAAAGGTTCAAACTCATTTAATGGAATTGTGATAGACTTCTTATCAAATCCATTCAATCTGTGTTTGGACAGCCAAAGGACTATGTACAACTATGCTTATCTTGTTGATATTTTGGTTTGAACAAGTCAAATTCCACAACTTTGTTTGCAACTAACTTCAGACTAAAGAATTCAAAGATGGAGGCTTTATCAATTTGCACTAGAAATCCACCATTTGCTGCCCTAATGACTCAATACATTCTAATCATAATTCCTATACATATGTGTGATGAATTCTAAATTCATGAAGACATTGGGAACTAAAAATTTCCCTAAGTCATATACCCATACTTTTGAGATAGAGACATAGGAAGCTCCCTTATTATATCAGTGACTAAAAAGGCTCCACCTAGTGATAGGGAGTTCAACATCCCTATATTCGCTGCCACTATTAATTAGACCACTTGAAGCATTGGCCCAATGGACATGCATGGATTTTTTGGATGATCCAGGAAGTTGAAAAATCAAATCCTCATCACAAGGCCTTTTTGATGAGGACAATTGGACTTTTGATTGACTCATTTTTTAAAATTTCTTTTGACCTAAAGCTTGTGTAGTAAAATAGGGTTTGGTGCTTTTTATATTCTCATACAACTCTCTTGATTTACAACCTTAACTATGAACCCTAACCACTAAAAACTTAAGAATTTTCAAACCAAAACTTAGAAAAGATGAGCTTACTTTCTTATTTCTCTGGAATCCTTAATTCATTGTAGAAGGTGTCAAGAAATCACTCTCCAATCTTCATGAAATGTGTAATGATTTAGTTCATCAATAAAAAATTATGAAGAAAATCCTCAAAATATCGAGTAGAAATCCATCCCTTCTGCCATTATTTTTTGTTTGCATGAGCCAGACGCATTCAATTGTACCCATTTCTTAAATTTGAATGTGAGTCGTTGATTTTCAGAAATAAAACCAAATCGATGATTCATAATCATCTGACCAAGTTTAAATATTTTGACAGTAGTTTGACATGCTTTGATTTTTTTTGACCAATAAGAACACTCCACATGTCGTCCTATCTTTCCATGTCATCCATGTGGTCCACTGAAAAGGGTATTTGATCATACTTTATGCAACTTTGCAGTTACTATTTGCTTTGAATAACCAAGTGCCTATAGACATGCACCAACCAATAGGAAGAAGACATATGCCACCCTTTAACTAATCCACAACCTTCACATGCCTTTGTGAAAAACAACCCACAAACTCGTGGGAACTAAAAAGATCATGACACTTGGGCAGAAAATGGGAAAATGAAAAGATATAAGCATGGAAACACTTAAAGTAATTTTTAATTAGCACATGTAGAAATTGGAATGAGTAGTCACTGGGAATAGAAGGGGTTAGTAACTTATGATATAAAATGCTTGAGAAACAACTTAAAATACCATCTGGGATGACAATTCAACAAAGGAATAGAGATAAAGCATAAGGCTTGAGTAGGGTTTAGGTTTTTTTCACAACCCTAATGCAATTTTGTGCAATATTGACAGTATGACAATATTTTCCAACTTCTAAGGCATGCAAAGGGTAGAGAGCCAAAAAATTAAAATTACCCTATTAGGGGTTTCCCTCCAAAACCATGCTATAAATAGCCTTTGTATATAGTTTTATGCTTTCACCCTCAAGTATATTGGAAGAACCCATAGGATTTTTTTAAAACCTAGCACTAGGAAGCCATTAATTGTATGTAACCTATGATCCACCAATAAGAAATTAGCCCCAGAAGGTTACTCACATCATACTTGATTTGTTTGGATTAGTATATTTGTGGGCTCATAGACCAAACACTCCCTCTAGAGACCTTTTTTTCTATTCTATCTTCCTACCCTAGCCCAGTTAGAGTTGGAGAACACCACCACTAGTGAATATTGCACCTAGCTTTGCTAGCTTGTAGTTTATATTCAATTTTTAACTATATTGTGATCAGTGGGGTTGCTTCTTTGCACTAGACATGCACTAAGACAATCCATTCGAACACATGATTTACAACATATAGCTCTTCACCTAGCTACAAATTATAGACATTGCCCATATTTCTAGTCTATAAGGGTTTAATTTTTCAAAAAAAAAGGTAAAAATTTAAAATAATCCTAGGTTAAAAGTGGATTTTTTGGAGATTATTATTTGATTGTTGTGCCATTATGATTCTCTTTTCAAATTGATCATTCTAGTATATAGCTCTATAAAACCTTTTTTTTGGCCACTTTGGAACCCTCTTAATGGTGAACACCTACTCCAAGGAAATGGATACTACAATACCTACTAAATTAGAGGAATTTGAGTTTCACATCTCATCCCTTAGTGAATCTAGTAATTTCCTAATCAATCATGAATCATTCCATGACTATTTTGATCATGCCAACTCTTGTTTTCATGCCAACATAATGCCTTAGTGACCAAAACTTATTTTCCCCAAATTTGATGGTACCTTCCCTACCAATTGGATCTATTGTGGGCAAATGGATCAAAATGAGAGACAAAAAGTGGTAAAATCCTTAATTTTTGCTATAACGCATTCAAATTATTCACAAGTTGAAGTAATGCAATGACATTATATATTGGCAAGTACTTGCCATAACAAAATTGTGTTTTATAAACCATGAAATTTGATTATGTTTTATAAAATAAAAATGCAATCATATTTTATAAACAAAAACATGATTGCATTTTTGTGTTACAAAAACAAAAAAAGGAAGGTCAACTACCCATTCATAGTTGCATTTGAGAGAGGAATATAGATGTTTTTTTGAAAAAAACATGATTGTGTTTTACAAAATAGAACCCTACCCCAAGTATTTTCATGATGCCACGTTGAAGGAGAGGTAAGTAGGAATATTTTTATATTTTAATCAAATCATCTTTTCATTTTCATAAATTTGACTATTTTAGAATACATTGCTTATATGCTATTTTGTCTAATAACACATATAAATCTTGAACAACCTAATATAGCTAAATAAATATATCTACATAGATCCTCGCATCAACTTGATCTCCTCCTACGCTTTCAATAAACCCTAGGGAAAATGAAGAGGAATTATTAGTGCATTTGGAACAAAATAAAATTCAACGTGTAAAACCGGTTTCATCATTGAAGGCATCCCTAGGGAACCCTCACCATGGAGTACTTGCTTCTGATGAAGCAATGAATGAAGCAAGCTGACTTAGTCACAAGTCAAATTAATCAATGTTAATCTCATAAAGAATCATGTCACAAATTTTATGTGAAAATTTTATCTTACAATGAAGTGAGAAAAAAGATATAATTAAAGCCCAAATTTGTGATATTTTATTGATCCCAAAACTAATGTACCCCTTCCTATGACTTCAAAGAGATTTCAAATTCATTGGTGCAATCATCTTGATATAAAAAATTATTTTTGTATGATAGGTGGTGGATGGCCTTTATTGTGAGAAAACTCACAATAATTTCATGTAGGAAAACTCACAATAAAGAGATAGAGAATGTTTCATTAATATTTTATATACAAGTATATAAATTTTGTATACCTTTATGGCATATTCATAAAAAATGTAATGTGGCTATACATATTGATGGCATTTTGTAGTTTAAGAGACAATGTTGGCCTCATGACACTATAAATGACATTTTGATTATATTATATATGCCTTCACAAACTTTTCAAGATCAATATACAAAAATATTTTGTACATATCAAACTCCTATGACTATTTGCATAATATGGTTAGTAACATTCAATACTATTTATGATCATGCATTTTATATGAAGGGTATAATGGAATATATGTCATTATGTTATATGAGTTTTGTTTGAAGGTTTAATTTGAATATGCCATTTTGTTGCATAAGTTTTGTTTGAAGGTTGATTCAAACTCTTATGTTGTCCCCATTATGCTTGTTGGCACATTATAGTTGAGTGAAATTGACTCTTATAAATGATGATTTTGTGGATTTTGCATGAAGGGTCTGATGATGATTGTTTCATTGAGTTGTATGGGTTTTATTTGAAGGTTGCATCATGCCTCATAGTTGAGTGACATGGAATCTTATAAATAATTATTGTATGATTTTTTCATGAAGGGTCTAATGACATATATGTCATTGATTTCTATGGATTTTATTTCAAGGTTATAATGTCATTCATATAGTATTGAGTTATAATGAATCAAAACATTGATATACAATCTTGTATTGACCTACCTTTGTCTTTGTATAGTTCTTTGGTTACCTTTATTAATAATTGAGTCTATTTTGTTCCTATGCTTGTTCACCATTCCTCTTTGTGGTAAATTTTTCTATGTGTGTAGTATTCTTTAGTAATTCAATGTGTTATCATACCAATGTGTAAGTTTTGCACATTCATGTTCCTCGCTTACAAACTTTCCTCTCCTTTTATCCTTCACATTTACAAAACATGATACTCTATACCATATTTTCACTCTCATTCCTCTATGGCATACATCTTTTGTGCATATCTTATTAGGGCATCAACCCTAAGGATCTAGAAAAAGTTCTTTAATTTGCATGGAGAATCATGAATTGACTTGGGCTGCTATTTCATTAAATGAACCATGTAGGAAAGAATGTGAGTCCCTACTCACAAATAAAAATGAGTGGTACCATCCATTAGACTATCTAGTGAAATAGTCTGAGTTGTATCCCCTACTTGATATCCACATTCTAACATGTCTACCTTTTGCTTATTCTTCTATATTTAAATTTTCCCAAGTCATACACTATCCTCTTCTATTAGGTTTTTTCTCTCCTAATCAACCTAAACTCATATAAAGATAGATTTTCACTCATTTATCCTTCCCTACGATTTCCACCCGTTTTCTTCCTTGCATAGGTTTCAACCCACCTTAACCTAAACTCTACCTCCTCCAACATATGCAATCCCCATTACACTCTATTATTCATTCCATCCTCTCTCCATAGGATATTCTTCTTGTGTGTGTTTCTATTATCCCCTTGTTTCATTCTTCTATTAATTCATATTTTATTGTCACACGATCCTCACTTGCATGCTCCTCCTCAAGACTCCCAAGGGTATAATTCTTAACACTAGTTTGGTCTACCTCCATGCACACTCCATCTTGTACCTTTATTGATACCTATTGTAGACATCCAAATTTGATCACTTCCATATGATCAAAATCGTCTATTCTATTCATCTATTTCATTAATAGTGATTAAATAATTTATTTAATCATTATTTAATTTTTCGCCTAAGGTTCCTAAAGTATCTAATTAAATAAATTAAATACTTTACCTTACCCCCTTGTCTTCTCTAAATTAAATAAACATGACAAATTATTTAATTTAGTCATTTAACCCATTTGAATTAAAATCAATTTTTTAATCCCCCTTTTTCTCTCCTGGTCACATTCTCCATAACCCTCTTCTAATCTGGATTAAATTAATTAATCTGTGATTAGGATGTGCACCACTTAATCTTGATTAAGTGTCACATCCTCCATAATCTCCCACTTGCCTCTAATCTCTCATTAATTATTCTAATCTTGTGTTTGCACAACCTTAATCAGAATCATTAGCCACATTTGGCTTACCTTTTCTGGTCAACCTTCCCACTTACCATTTTTAGCCTAGACTCTCTTCCCCATGTGAATTTTTAATTCACATTTATTTTCCCAAGGGTCCTCTCTTCCCCATGCGAATTTTTAATTCACTTTTATCTTTCCAAGGTCTTCCCCATCCCCCATGCAAGATTCTAGAAGCCTTGACTTGTCACTTCACATGTGACAAAGGCTTCTAGAACCTTGGACTTGTCACATCACCCACATGTGACAAATCTCCAGCTTTTTGGAGACCCTCTCTTATCCATTAGATTCTTCCAATCATTGTGAATTTTTAATTCATTTTTATTCCTCCAAGGAATCTTCTCATCCACCAAGATCCACCTCATGTACTTCCCTTCCACCTCATTTCCACATCACTCCACCCTAAGACATCTCACATTCCACATGTTAAGATGTGAGGGCTTGTGAGTCCTGAACTCACCATAGCCCTTCATCTTTATCTTGTTGGATCAATCTCAACCGTTGAATTCTCTAGAGAATTCCAATTAGCCTATAAATACCCCCTCATTTCCCTCAATTTGTAGGATCAAGTCTTTTGCAACCAAACTCTTGCAAAATTGCCATTCAAGCTCTCATCCATCAAAGCATTTACATCATCAATCCATATTGCATCAATTCATCTTGCATCCATTCAAATTCATTGCCATCCAAGGAGCACACAAGACTTCAAAAATCAAGGGCCAACCAAGGAAGCGACAATATGAAGGTATAACAAGCATTTCATTTGTTTTATCTTGCTTTCATATTTTTCTTAGGCTAATCTTATTGAGGTGCCCTTTTATCTTGTTACTTCTTACCATTTGCATTATTACTTATTCATCTTGTATCTCACATTAGGAGTATCATTTTATTAGGATCACACCTATATTACACCTTTATCAAACAAATATTCCTTTTTTGTATCCTCTACAAGGAAATTTTCCTTTGATGACTTTAATCAACCCTCATCCCTCAACATTCCCTACTAGTGTTATTTTCATGTAGCTATTTTTTGGTATATTTCTTTGGCTACCTTCTTCTCCTATAGTTGGAATTTAAATTTTCTCTTATGTTTCATTATTGCATAGTGTATTAGCACTTATTCTATCTATTCCTCCTTTTCCTCACTCCTTTGATTCCTTTTGCATGTTCCTACACCTTTTAACTTCTATCATGCACAACCACTCTAGTTGCACTTTTAGATGAACCGCCTCATCTAAGAGTTTGGAAACCATTTGGTCCCTATCACACTTATGTTACGACCTTGAGTTATCCCCATTCCTAAATATTATTTGATTCTATGATTATATCATTGTATAGACTAATATTTGTAAAGTCCTCAACTATAAAAAAAATTGAGCCCCTTTTATACTAGCTCATGTGCTCCATATCCAACACCAACTCTACTAGTTCCTTAGGATCCTCATAGGAGAATTATTTATGGTAGTTATTGATCTTTATAATAAGAATATTATTTGTGCCCTAACTAGCCCATCCCAAGGTTTTTATCATTAATTATATTAGTGATAGAAAATTCATGGCCTCTAGTGCTTCTTTCAACTCCTTGGTAGCATGGTTATACCTATTAGTTACTTTTAGAGGTCTAATTAACCTTATATGTGTTTATTTATTTGTGCATAGAGTAAAAGTAGGGGAATTCAATTGTGAAACAACCTATTATGTTTTTTAGTCCATTTACTATAGAATGTGAGCTAGTTATGGGCTTAATTAGATTGTACATAGTGTATAGGTGTTCCCTATGTTATTTCTAGCTTGAGAGTGTATATTGGTACTATTATTCACATTAGTTGGGATATTTTATATTATTTAATATACTCTCAAGGTATACATAATGTTTAATTCTGCATTTGATTATATTTTTTTATCTACAAGTACACTTAATGATGATGAGTTTTTTAATGTTGATGCAACTTGAAGTTCCACTTATGTATTTTCAAAGATTATTTATAAATTTTAATGATACATATGCATGAATTTAAGAGGTAATTAATGTTAGGTTTGAGAGCCAAATTTCTTTAGGCATGAACCCAAATATAGCTATAGGTCTATATGGAACATTCCTAGATCATACAAACTTTGAGAACTATTTCATCATATATTGGCGGTTTCTTGCTCTTAGGTCTCCCAAGATAATTTTTCTAGAAACTTGTATCCTAAGTGAATTGGGACACCTTGAAAATTAAACACGGTATCCCTTATCATTTTCCAACCCACCTAGATGTGTTGCTGCAATCATTTTAGCCCCATAATATAAAAAATGCAAAATAGGGCTCTTAACAATAATACATTGAATGCCATTAACGTATTTTACAAGAATACATTCATTATGGGTGATCCCACAATAGTGGTTTACAATTTTTGGCCAAACTAGACACTGAAATCATTTTTTTAAAACTAAATCTTCACTTTCGGGCACCTATAGCGGCTAAACCGTGAGAAATTTGAAGATGATGCAAACTAGAGTTTCGTGACATTTTGTCTGTAGATTCTAAAAATATTTTTTTCAAAATTTTTGGAATCAAATTGCACTTTTTTTCCATCTCCCTCGAAAACTAGTTTTTTTTTAAAAAACAACATTTTTAAAAAGTGACGCTCACCATATAATGAATAATTTTTTTTTCCATGAAGGATAAAATTCTAATTATTTTGAATTTAGATTTGTAACTCCGATATCTAGTGCTTCCACTTGGTTAGATAGATTTTTATTGAATATTTTTTCTTTAATCAAGTTTCAAAGTCAAACCAATTACAACTCAGACATAACACGACCGCATAACGCATAACTTTTTTTTGTATATATCAAAATTCAATTTTTTTTTGTTGTTGGATCAAGGAATTCAATATCTGGTGCACTCATATTTTTCATTTTTTTTTGATAATCTGCTATTTTTCCACATGTGCAGAACAAAGAGCTTCATTTTTAGTGAAAAACATATGTTTAATAAAACTAAAAAAACAAATACATAATAAAACCAAAACATATTAAAATTTTATTCATTGAATAGCTCGTTCCAAGGACTACCTGATTCCAGTTGGGTTTGTGAATTCTATGCCATTTTCATGTTCAAATCGAGCTTCGAAGTGCAAAAATTTCGGTTTTTTTTTGTGAATTTTGCTAAACATAAGGGAAATGGGGGGTTCACCCCCCTTCCCAAAAGGGGTTTTCATTCGAATTTTTTTTGTACATGCAATTAATGGGTTCGCTCGAACCCTGGTTTGAGTGAACCCTTTTTTGGTTCGTTCGATCCATCTAGTTCATTCGAACCCCCAAAATGTAAATTTTTTCCATGAGGCCATTTTTTAAAGTTTTCCTTCCTCATTTGAATTGTAAACCACTTTTGTGAGTTTATCCTTATTAGAATGATTGAATGGTGTTGATCCAAAAAAAGTTAAAATAGTTTGTTATGGAGGGATCCCACATCCAGTTGTAGGTCTAAAAAAACATTCTTAAGTTCCACAAACTCTAAGAGCTGGTCCATCAAATATTGGTAGCTTATTGCTATTGGGTCTCTTAAGAGAATTTAATACAACCCTATAACCTAGATGGATCAAGACACTTAGGGAATGAAATGAGGTATCCCTTATCATTCAACTACCCATTCCAACATTTTGGTGTAGTTAGTTTTACCCCATGATGCATATAATACAAAGTATGGCTCTTGGCAACATTAGGTT
Organism: Sequoiadendron giganteum; assembly: GCA_007115665.2. Taxonomy (NCBI): domain Eukaryota; kingdom Viridiplantae; phylum Streptophyta; class Pinopsida; order Cupressales; family Cupressaceae; genus Sequoiadendron; species Sequoiadendron giganteum. The sequence continues at coordinate 694,088,188 of CM021103.1, read as the reverse complement.
GAACACAAATTATATATTTTACAAGAATGCATTCATTATTGACACAAAAAATTATTTCAAGATGAAAAAAAATGAGATATTGTTTTAGGGGGATCCCACATCCAATTTTAGGTCTAGAAAAACATTCTTAGGTCCCACAAAATATGAGAATTGCTCCATCAAAGATTGATAGTTTCTTGCCCTTAAGTCTCTTAAGAGACTCTACTAGAAGTGTGTAGCCAAGATGGATTGGGACATTGAGGGAATTAAATGGGGCCTCCACTAGCATCCAAACACCCACCCAATGTGATGGTGTAATCAATTTATACCCATGATGTTGAGGATGCAAAATAAGGCTCCTAGCAACAATAGACTGAATACAAATGACACATTTTGTAAGAATACATTTGTTGTTGGTAAATTAAAAAAAATTCAAGCTAATGAAAAATGAGAGAGATTATTGTAGGGGGACCCAACATATAGCTATGGATCTAGAAATAACATTCTTAAGCCCCAAAAACTCTAAGAACTACTCCATCATTTATTGGATAGAGACTTTGCTAGAACATTGTAGCTTGGAAAAATCATGACACTTGAGGAATGAAAAGGGTCATGTCATAGAGTTAGACCTCCCACCCTAATTTATTGGCATAGTTTATTTGGACCCACAATGTAGAGAACACAAAATATAGCTCTTAAGAACATTAAGCTAAATGCAAATGATGCATTTTGCAAGAATGCATTCATTGTTGGCACAATAAAATAGTGATAAGTTAACACAAATTGAGAGAGAATATTTTAGGGGGTCCCACATATATTTTTAGGTCTAGAAAAATATTCTTAGGCTCTACATACTCTGAGAACTACTTTGTTATAGATTGGGAGTTTCCTGATCTTAAGTCTGTTAAGAGACTTTTCTAAAACCCTGTAGCTTGGATGGATTGAGACATATATAGAATTAAATGGATCCTCCCATAGAATTAATCCACCCACCCTGACATGTTGTCATACTTATTTTGGTACCATGATTTGAAGAACATAAAATATGGCTCTTGGCAACATCAAGTTAAATGCAAATGGTGTTTATTGTAAGAATTCATTCATTGTTGGCATGATCAAAAGGTTTCAAGATGAAAAAAATGAGAAATATTATTATGGAGGGACCCCACATCCAATTTTAGGTCTAGATAAAATATTTATAGGCCCCATGAAATCTTAGAGATGATCCATCATAGATTGACAGTTTCTTGTTCTTATGTCCCTTAAGATACTTTATTGGAACCCTATAGCTCAGATAGATTAGGAAATTTGGGGAATGAAATAGGCCTCCGCTATAACTCATCCACCCACCCCATTTTTTTCACATAACCATGTTGGCCCCATGATGTGAAGAATAAAAAATATGGCTCTTACAAAAAATACACTAAATACCACTAATGCATTTTACAAGAATGTATTTGTTCTTGGCATAGTCAAATGGTGTCAAGCTCACAAAAACTAAGATAGTTTAGTGACAATCTATTGCTCTTAGGTATCTTAAGAAACTCTGTAGGAATTATGTCACCCAAATGGATTAGAAAAAGTTAGGAAATGAAACAAGGTCTTTCCTAACATTGACCTACCCACCCTAACATGTTGATGTAGTTGGTTTGTCCCTATATTAGGAAGAGCATACAATATGGTTGTTTGAAACATTATGCTAAACATAAATGATGTATTTTACAAAAATGCATTAATTTTTGATACAATAAAATGGTGTTGAGCTTATGAAAATGAAGAGAGGTTATTTTAGGGGGACCCCACATCTAGTTGTAGGTATAGACAAAATATTATTAGACCCCACAAAATTTGAGAACTGTTCCATCATAGATTGACAATTTATTGCTCTTAGTTCTCTTATGAGAATTTTTTCAAAGCCTTATATCCCAAATGGATCAACACGCATGGAGAAAAAATGAGGCCTCCTTTAGCATTAACTTACCCACCTTGATTTTTTTACATAGTTGGTTTAGACCTATGACATAAAGAACATAAAAGGGCTCTTGACAACATTATATTGAGTATAAATGACATATTTTGCAAGAACTCATTCATTTTTGGCACAAAAAAATGTTGTTGAGATGATAAAAAGTGAGATATTTTATTATAGAGGGACCTCACATCTAGTTGTACTTCTAGAACAAACATTTTCAATCCACATGAACTCCAAGAACTGCTATGCCATATAATTCTAGTTTCTTCCTATTTAGGTCTCTCAAAAGACTTTGTCAACAAATTATAGCCAAGATGAATTTGGATACATGTTGAATAAAACAAGTCCTCCCATAGAATTTTCCCATCAACCCTATTGTATTGGCGTAGTCAATTTGGCCCCACAATGTGAAGAACAAAAAATATGGCTCTTGCAATAATACATTCAACACCAATGATTCATTTTGCAAGAATACATTTATTATTAGCTTGGTCAAATGGTGTCTAACTAATGAAAATTGGGTGAGATTATTATGGAGAGACCCCACATCTAGTTTCAAGTCTAGAGAAAACATTCTTATGTCCTAAAACTTCAAGAACTACTCCATCAAATATTGGAATTTCTTGCTTCTAGATCTCTTAAGAGACTATACTATAACTATTTAGTGTGGATGGATTGAGACACCTTGGGAATAAAAAGGTTCCACCCCTAAAATTAACCCACCCACCCAATGTGTTGGAATAGTCAGTTTAGTCCTATGACATGAAGAACATAAAATATATCTCTTGGAAATATTAGGTTGAACAAAAATGGTGCATTTTGTAAGAATGCATTTATTGTTGACACAATCAAATGATGTTGAGGTAAAAAAATTTGAGAGAAGTTATTGTGGGGGTACCCAACATCTAGTTGTAGGTATAAATAGAACATTTGTATTCCCCAAAAACTCTAAGAACTACTTTGTCATAGATTGGTAGTTTCTTGCTCATAGGTCTCTTAAGATACTTTGTTGAAACTCTATATCCCATATAGATTGTAACACTTGGGGAATAAAAAAAGGCTTTCCTTAGTATTCACCTACCCACTTTGATGTGTTAACATAGTAAATTTGGGCCCATGACATGAAAAATATAAAATATGGCTATTGGCAACATTAGGTTAAATGGAAATGAAGCATTTAGCAAGAATGCATTCATTGTTGGCATATTCAAATGATACCAAGTTGAAAAAAATTGAGATATTTTATTGTGGGGGGGCTCCACATATAGCTATAGGTTTAGAAAAAAATATTCCCAAGCCCCACAAACTATAAGAACTACTCCATCATAGATTAGTAGTTTCTTGTTCTTAGGTCTCTTAAGAGACTTTGTCGAAAGCTTATATATATCAGGCACTCGTGGAATGAAATGAGGCATCCCCTAGAGTTCATCCACCCACTTTGATGTGTTGGCATAGTTGGTTTGGCCCCACAATGTGAAGACTACAACAAATGGCTCTTGGAAATATTAGGTTAAATGAAAATGATGCATTTATAAGAATGTATTTGTTTTTGACATGGTCAAATGACAAAAAATGGGAGAGGTTATTTGTGGGGGTCCTAAATCCATCTATTGGTCCAAATGAAACATTCTTAGGCACCATGAAATCTAATAAATACTTTGTCATAGATTGATAGTTTCTTGCTCTTAGGTCTCTTGAGAGACTTTGTGAGAACCTTGTAGCCCAAATAGATCGAGACACTCAAGGAATAAAATAGGGCCTCCTTTGGAATTCACCCACACACTTTAACATGTTGTCATAGTTGTTTTGGGCCCCTTAATATGAAGAACACAATATATTGCTCTTGGAAACATTAGGTGAATGGAAATGATGTATTTTACAAGAATGTGTTTATTCTTGGCATAGTAAAATGGTGTCAAGCTAATGAAATCTGAGAGAAGAATATGTGGGGGATCCCATTTCGATTTGTATGTCTATATAAAAAATATTAGGCTTCAAAAACTCTGAGAACTACTCTGTCATAGATTGGTAGTTTCTTTCTCTTGGGTTTCTTAAGAGGCTTTACTAGAACCTCATATCTTGAATGGATCATGAAACTTGGGGAATTAAATGGGGCCTCTAATACCATTCAATTTACCATCTTGATGTGTTGATTTTATCAATTCAAATCCATGATGTGAAAATTACAAAGTATGGCTCTTGGAAACATTAGGTTGAACATAAATGATACAAGAATGATTTCATTCTTGGAATGATCAAATGGTGTTGAGTTGTCAAAAAAATGAGAGATTATTATGGGGCTGTATATCCTAAATTCATAATGAAAATAGGAAACAATAGAAAATCTAAGATCATATTCTAAACTTAAGGAAATACCTCATATACAACAATGGAAGGAAAGGTCCTTTTATAGCCCATAGTATTGGGTGATCTATTTTTCGAGTCTATAGATGGCTTAATTGTATGATACTACCTTGTAATCCTAGTATGCAATAGATACCTAATTGTGCTTCAAATAAGAGGTGTACATTCCCTACCCCCTATAGGATTTGAACATGTGGCATCTCTTTCAAGAGTACAAGTTCTCCAGCATTAGGCCAACTAAAAAGTACTTGGAATGCAAATGCAAAATAAAAATATGAAAAATTAATACCAAATTTAAACCTCATATTTTTTGGATGTACTCTCAGATGGAGTGTAGGTTGCACAAATCAATAACATGTACTTGAAAAATAATCATTTGAGTAAATATAAATGAATGATGAAGGGGTTGATTTATAGAGCTATAGAGAGGAATGTGAATTGTGGAGATTCAATCTCAATGGACTATTGAGATAAAATAGAAGTGGGGAATCATCATTGACTAAGAATAGTCAAGAGAGTTATAAATGTGAGGATAATTATCTCCTAATTTTTAATTATTTTGGATATAGTTGTGCATAGGATAAAAAAAAAGATGACATAATGAGGGGGGTTATAAATAAATATGTTGGATTTTATCATTTATTAAAAATATATAATATATATTATTTATTTGGAATAGATAAATGAATATTATTTGGATATAGATAATAAAATAGATTTAATTATTTAATAGAGATGGGGATTTATGGATATATTATTATTAAATATAGGTATTGAAAGGGGAATTTGGAAGGGCACTAGGGAATGTGTTACAACTAGTATGGTAGTAGGATGTGATATTGGGTGGTGGTTAAAAATGGGTCTCTACATATAGATTTTATAATAAAATTCCACCCTACACACCACCCTACTAGATGTGCACTGCTCATAATGAAGATTGTTGTGAGCCATCAAATCTTGTCGATGATGATGTCTTCCTCTATGAAGGAAACATATTTATCTTTGTAAAGGGTTGGATGTCATTTGTTTGACCAAGGATTATTGGATTTTATTTCTATTTAAGCCAAGGGATTGAAATTTCATTCCAAACTATTCTTAAAATTGTTGGATACCACTAGAAATTGTAAAACTATTAGTTTTTAATGTTTACTTCATGATTTCCAAGCATGTGGTACTTTTCATTGTGGATATATGAATATAATCAAATATTTAATGAATCTATTTTTAATATCACTTTCAACCTACTAACTATAAGTTGTCTTGTAATCATTAATCTAAAAATTTCACTCAATTATTGTAATGCATCTTATTAAAATGTCCCAATATTGGTTGTTCAATGGGTCTCTATGCTATCGATTTCCTCTAAAAGTAGAATTATTATTATGATTTTGTGATTAATATGGTTAAGTAGGAAATAGTAAATGTTGGATTTTTCTACTTAGACGTTCACATATTATAATGGAAGATACAAAATTAGGATCTCTCTAATCACTTTTCTCTCTCCCCCTTTCTTTTACACCTTTTTACAAACCTCTAGTTAGTTTAGGAACCGATAACACGACCATTGGATACCTAGTGAACAAGATTGTTTCCATTAGTGAAAGAATATTTTGATTAGTGTTAAGGTCATTTGTTGAAATGTACCCATCAAAATATTGGAATAAGATATGAAAATAATAAGATTAGGGTTAAGAACATTGTGAGTCTTTTTATCTTTCAAATATAACACTCTTTTAGGACCCCATAAGAAAAATATACCCCTTTATGTATTACCAAAAGAATATAACAAACATCTAGATTATCTTGCAAGCCAAGACCCAACCATAAGGAACCTTGCAGTTATCATTTTCCATCTCAAAAATTGGTTTCATTTTAAGAGAGGTGAGATGCACTAATATTTCATTTGATTTTGTCAACATGTCAAAATTCCTATCAACATATTATTTTTAATGAGGGAAAAAAAAAATAAACTAATTTTGAATGATATTTTCACAAGTTGTGTTATTCTCTAATACCAAACATTATTCCTCTCCTACTAATTGGTCCTATTGCAAACAAACAAAGAAAAAAAATAGACCCAACATTTTGAATTCATTGCCATGTGGAGTTTTAAGATATAAATTTGTCAATTTTTGAAACAAACCTTGAAAAATTGATGGTGATTGATACAAAATTAGGAAAATGCTACTATCATGAAAAAAAAAGAACACATCGAAACTAAAATGGTAGGCAAAAAGGAAGTTGTAATAGTTTTGTTTTATTACTTTTGTTAGAAGCAGAGATATATGAATTGATGGAAGCGTTATTCTATGTTTATGAAACAAAAAATGAAGATGGTGAACATAACAATACTTTTTTAATTTTTGAAGAGGATGGATCTATAAGGCTAGAAGGACAATCTAAGGTTGATCTCAACATGGATTATTGCCCAATACTTAATATGTGCTAGAATTTAGGAGTTTGGGAAGATGGAATTCAAGAACTAAATAATTTAGCAAGATAAAACATATAAATTATATATTCAAGAGAGTTACTAGATAGTTTGATGAAGTGACTTTATATTTATATACTTTCAAAAAATAGAAGATACTTACAAGGAGTTCTCATTTTATTTTTTCTTTCTCAAGCAGGTTTGTACTATGTAGGGATATGTTAGGTATCATAGAGAGTTCATGTATTCTTTAAGGGGGAGTGTTAGATAATGAATAATAATGTAATTGGTAGTTTTATAAAGAAATGATACTAGGAGTCTCAATAAATATTAGATATGTGAGTGTTAGTTTTAGTTTGATGGTTAGGTGAGATTAATTAGAATCAAAATTGTAGGAATATTTTGATCCTCTTAGAGGCTATATATAATTTTCTTCAGTTTTTAATTAGAACTAGAATTGGAGTATGTTGATCCTCTCAAATGATATATGTAATATTCTTTAGTTGAATAAAATATAAAGAATTATTTTGTGCAAATCTTGTGTTGAATCTCTAAATTTCCTACTTTTTTCTCATAACAAATGAGCCCAAATGCAGGTATTTGATAAATTTGACAAATGGACACCCTTCAATAATGTCATCTAATCCAAAGGATACCTTGCAAGGAAATGTTAACAAATAATCATCAAAAAAATATCAAAAAAATTAAAGCTATTTGTAAATATTGATCTTTATAGGTTAATCCTATTGTTTACCACATTCAATTGTTTGGTAGTTTTTGGTAACTTATTTTATTTTTAGAAATTTAGCTTCTTCATTGTCCTACAAATAAACATGCGAATCTTCATTTTCAATACAATTAAATTTAATACCATGCTATTTTTATTTTACAATCTTGGCCTAGTAGTGGTATCAAATAATAGGTCATTATCCTTTTAAAATTGCAATGCCTCAATCTATAGATCTAGAGAAAATCAGATCAAAAGTATTTAATTTTAAATTTTTAAATGTACATGTGCAAGATATGAGGAAGTGAATCATAATAAGATATCTTTAATTGAGTTATAGTCAAAATTTATGTTTCCTTTTAATGTGTTGGTTGAGATATCTCTTGAGAGTGGTGGTAGAAATTAAAGAGGAAAATATATCATTTTGTAAGGAGATTGCACTATAGTAAAAAAATGGAAATGAGTAAGTTAAAGAAAAGCAAGAAAACTTATTTTCATAAGTGAGGAAAAGATATCTTTGGTTGTTGGGTGTGAAATTTCTTAAAGGAGAGACTTCTCCAAAAAATCACACTCAAAATATCAATTCTCACAGTTTTACTTATGTCTCTACCAGTCATGTGAAGATTATTTAGAGGATTCTATTATTGTTTAACCAAAAAATCGTTATATTTCTCTTTCTTCAATGAACATAATCATAGAGGTTTTTTTTAACCTCCATTGCTTTTAACAAAAAATAAAGCAAGAAACCTATGTAGGAAATGATAGTGAAGATTCCTACAAAATATTATTATTCTAGGATAACAATCAAAAAAGGGAACTTAACTAGAAAGGATTTTAGTATAATTAAATTGGTGGATAGGTCTATATGTTATATTTAGGGCTATTTATAGTGATTTAGATTAAAGTCACCATGATTTGGTGGTGATATATGGGTGAAGCCACAATAGTGGTTTACAATTCCAGTGAGGAAGGAAAACTCATAAAAAATAATCCCATGGAAAACAAATTGATTTTGGGGGTTCAAATGAAATAGTTGGTTCAAACGAACCCAATTAATGCATGCACAAACAAAAAACATTTGGAAACCCCTTTTGAAAGGGGGGTTTGCTTGAACTCCCCTTTGTCCTCATTCTCCCCCTCAGGCACTTTGGAAGTCCAAATTTTTACGCTTCGAAGCTCGGGTTGAGGATTAAAATGAAGGAGACTTCACAAACCCGAATAAAATTAGGTAGTCTTCAGAATGAGCTATCAAACGACTATAATTTTAATATATTTTGGTTTTATTATGTATTTTTTTTTTTTAGTTTTATTAAACATAGGTTTTTCACCGAAAATCAAGCTCTTTGTTCTGCACATGTGGAAAAATAGCAGATTATCAAAAAAATATTAAAAAATTATGAGTGCACCAAATATTGATGTCCTTGATCGAACAAAAAAAAAAAATTGAATTTCAATATATACAAAAAAGTTACGCGTTCGGGCTATGTCTTAATTGTAACTGGTTTGACTTCAAAACTTGATTACAAAAAAAATATTCAATTAAAAACTATCTAACCAAGTGGAAGCGCTAGATATCGGAGTTAAAAATCTAAATTCGAAAGAATTATAATTTTATCCTTCATGGAAAAAATGTTATGCATCATATGGTGAGCATCACTTTTTTAAAATGTTGTTTTATGAAAAAAACCATTTTTCATGGGAGATGGAAAAAGAAGTGCAATCTGATTCCAAAATTTTTGAAAAAAATATTTTTAGAATCTATAGAAAAAATGTGACGAGACTCTAGTTTGCATCATCTTCAAATTCCTCACAGTTTAGCTGCTATAGGTGCTCGAATGTGAAGATTTAGTTAAAAATAATAATTTCAGTGTCCAGTTTGGACAAAAATTGTAAACCACTATTGTGGGATCACCCATATATATATATATTTCTTCTATTATCTTGTTTCTAATGGATAGTTTTATAAGTGTTATAAATCATCTATTAATTTTTTTTATCCTTTTTGCGATCCTTTGTTGAGTTCTACTCCTCATTGTATATATTATTATAGAATTTTAAAAGGTATGGGACCTTTAAAAACCCTTACTTTACTCTTATCAAATATGAAAATTAAATCAAGAAAAAATAAAGAAATAAATTTGTATAAAGATTTGTGTAATTTGCACAATTTAAAATAAAACCTATTGTAACAATGGCTAGTGAAAACCTAATTAGAAAAGAAACATGGATAGTATGGTATAGAAAATAAATGCTCTCATTTTTAATTATTTTTGGTGTGATATATGTGATGGAGACTCTCAACCTACAAAACTAATATCTGTTAAGGAAAAGGAAGTATGAAAATATAATATTTCTAATGTCTTGGCTTTGATAAGGGCTTCCCTTAATGGAGATGTGTTTTAACACATACGAGGGAAAATTAGCTTCAAAAATTATTCAAAAATTATGATATCTATATGATTCCTATTCAAAATTGAATATATTCAACCTTGAATTGAAGAATGATGATATCATCAACTTGGCTTCTAAAATTCATACCATAAATAAGATGTTGATGCTACTAATGGAAAAGTTGATATCTATCTTACAAAATAAATAAAAGCACTCCTGATATAGGAGCATCCCAAGCATATGGCGATCTGCATCATCGAGAAAAAAAGGTTAATTTTTTAGTTTTATTTTGGTTTGGTGGTCTTCGACATCTTTCTATGACTGGAATCCAAAAATCTATTCGAAATTGCAAAAATCGGTTTTTGCCAAATCGTTGTTTTAAGGCTCTTGTGCAATTTTGAAACTTATTTTTGGAAAATTCGTAAGGAATCAAGTAAATTCATTTTGCAGGGAAATTCCAGGAGGTACCATGTTGAATGTGAAAAAATAATCAAAGTTATATCTTTCACCGTTTGGGATAAATTAATGCTGGAAATTTGTGTTTTGATGTCGAAAGTGTGTTGCTAGTTTACAAAAAGTTCAATTTTTCAAAATTTATGAAGATTGGAGCGAATTCATTTTTTAGAGGACTTGGAGACATTATCTTGAGTTTACATGCCAATTTTGGTGCAAATAAGATAACTTCATATTTTTCTGCCTACGGACACCTGAAATTGTCAATTCGTAAAATCAATCAATTTCAAAATTTTGAGCAGGATTGTAAAGGAAATAAAGGTTAATTTTCATATTATGATTGATGTTTATATTGAAGAAAATGTGGGAGTAAAATACAAGGAAAATGAATTTCCAAGCATAACACATGGTGAAAGTCATGCCCAAATTTTGGAGACATTTGTAAATATTTTAATATAATTAAAATGTAACATATACTACACAAATAATTAATAAAGTTACACAATTTTATGTGAGGAGAATAGGTTATGCAAACTCAACTTTATTTGAGGATGATAAGGGGACATCAAACACCACACAACCAGTGGATGAGAGGGGACTACTACATTTTAATTTCAAACCACAAATAACCATGGGCACAATGTGGCAAATGGAGGAGATGATAAATTTAATTGTAAGTTATAATGTGCAAATTTGAAATAAAATAAAAAATTATTCAAGAAGAGTGAAGATAGCCTCACACAAGGAGAAGGAAGGAGAATGAAATTTGAAAGGTTGTGGTCAACATTTCATTTTAGTTTAATTTTATTTTTTAAAAAGAATGCAAAAAGAATTTGAAGGGAAAATGCATAAAGGAGGGGTAGCTCTTCAAAGAAAGGGGGGTGCCACACAACTAAGAGAAAGGAGAATAAATTTTTCAAATTTAAAATTCAAATGAACTGCATATATAGAGAAGGGGAAGATCTAAATTAAAATTGTGCGGGGATGCATAGGAGATGCAAAGTATGAATTAAATAATTTAAAAATTGCACAAAGAGAAAAGAGGCACATAAAAAAGAATAGATAAGTTTTAAATTGCTGAAATAGATAATGAAAGGTCTGTGAATTGATGTTCTTAGTTTCATCAAAGAGAAAATAATTGGCAAAGAGACATGAATTGGAGGGTGTCAGTGTAAAGGACAAGTTAGTAGGAAGTTGTTGTTCTAGAACAGAGGAAGAGGTAGATTAGCTGTCTGAGAAGAGTGAAGCCATGAAAAGCCAATGGATTGTAATTCATAAATAAATAAATAAAATTGAAGTTTGTTTGAATAAGGCAGAGTCTTGCTTTTGATTTTTTGTTTGTAAATGGTGTATTGGTAGAGGGGAGGACCCTCTTGCATCAATTTATATCAGAGCAGGTAATTCTAAGCATGGAGAGGATCCACCAGGACCTACGGGTGGAAGTGTGAACAGATTACCAACTTGAGGCAGTTCACACCTAAAGGAAAGTGTGTGAAGTAGTGGAGAAGAATCTTGTGAGTGTTGTTGCAAGTAAGAGGAGTCTTGAGAAATGAGAGAGTTTGATGTTGCGAAGGAATTTGTTTTGTAAATTGAGTGTGATGATAGATTGCACAAGGTGAGATTGCAACATGAAAATGGGTTGGGTTGTGAGGAGACCCGTGTGAATACTAGTTTGGGATCAGTATTGGGAGAAAGTAGAGGATGAGATGATTGAAAAGATGGGACAAATAGTTCATGAAGTAGGAAAGATTGAGGTGAGGATTGAGAAATTAGAGAAGAGTGTTGAGAAAAGTGAGAGGAAAGTGGTAAAGAAGAGCGAGGATAGTAGCCTGAGATGGAAAGAGGAAGAAGTGAGAGAAGATCCTACTAATGTAGATGAAGAAGTTGCAATAGATACATGCCACGAGGAAGGCATGAAGAGAGAAGAAGAAAGGATTGAGGTGAGCAACAAAGATGTCGTAGTGGATGATGAAGGTGAATCAAATTTGTTTGCACAACTATTGGTGATTTAGGAAGAATGGATATTGAAGCTCATTGGTGTAGTGAAGAGAGAAGAGCAAAAAGTTGCAGTTGATGAGGATGCAAGTTGCAGCTGATCAAGGATATGGAAGGTTTCGTAGTGAAATTTGATGTTGCAGTTGTGAATCAAGATAAGATAAATCAGCTTTGTGATGTATTTTGTTTTCAAATGTAGTAGTAAAAGGAGGGATGGATAGAGAGCAAGAGCATGTTGTGGATGTTGCATGGTTGTTTTTAGATATGATAGAATATTTTTTAGGGTGTTTTTGGTGGAGGTGGACTATTAGAGGTGGGTTTGAATCCACAGAGGAGGAGAGGAGTGTGGAAAGTATTGATGACAATGCGGGAATAAAAGACAAGGAAAATGAATTTTTTGGTGAAACACATGGTGAAATTCATGCCCAGATTTTGGAAACATTTGTAAGTATTTTAATATAATTAAAATATAACATATACCAGACAAATAATTAATAAAGTTTCATAGTTGTATGTGAGGATAATATGTTATGCAAACTTAGCTTTATTTGAGAAAGATAAGGTGAAATCAACACCACACAACCAATGGATGAGAAGGGACTACTGCATTTTAATTTCAAACAACAAATAACCATGGGAACAACATGGAAAATGGAGGAGATGATAAACTTAATTGCAAGTTATAATGTGTAGATTTGAAGTAAAATAAAAAGTTATTCAAGAAGAGTGAAGATGGCTCAAGGAGAGGGAAGGAGCATGAAATTTGAAAGGTTGTGGTCATAATTTCAATTTGAAATTAATAAAAAAGAATTCATAAACAATTTGAAGGGATGACACATAAAGGAGGGGAAGCTCTTCAAAGAAATGGGGTCTCACAAAGCTAAGAGAAAGGAGAATAGCTTCTTCAAATTTAAAATGCAAATAAATTGCTTATATAGAGAAGGGGATGATTTGAATTAAAATGGCGCGGGGTTGCATAGGAGGTGCAGAGTATGAATTAGATAATTTAAAAAATTGCACAAAGAGAAAAGAGGCACATAGGAAAGAGTAGACAAGTTTTAAATTGTTGAAATAGACCATGAAAGCTATGTGAATTGATGTTCTTAGTTTGACCAAAGAGAAAATAGTTGACAGAGAGACATGAATTGGAGATTGTTTGAAGGAAAAGTTAGTGTGAATTTGTTGTTCCAAAACATAGGAAGAGGAAGATTGGTTATTTGAGAAGAGTGAGGCCATGAAAGGCTAATGTATTGTAATTGATAAATAAATCAATAAAATTGAAGTTTGTTGTAATTGTTGTTTGTTTGAATAAGGAAGAGTCTTTCTTGTGATTTTGTGTTTGTAAATGGTGTATTGGAAAATGGGAGGACCCGCTTGCATCAACTCCTTCCAACTCATTAAACCTATTTGGAGTCTCTATAGGAAACTAATCAATTGATGAAGATAATTTTTGATCAATTGGTTGCGAAATTGGAAAAACATGAAAAATATTTTGGGAGAAAATTTGAGGGCACTAGTGAAAATATTTATCTTTCCCAACAAAAATGAAAGACTCATAATAAGTGGTCACAATTATTGGGTAAGAGGTAGAGAACAATAGAAGCATAAAGGAAGAGGAGGTACAAGTGGTAGAGGACACTTTCAATGTGACAACCATAATTATAAAAAAACATATGTATTGCAAACAATGTGGTAAAAAAGGTAGCCATCAATCCCATGAATTTAAAAGATCAAAGGAAAATAGAAAATTATTTCAAACAAAAAGATGCAACCCACTACGATGATAAATTATTAGGAGCAATATAGTTTACATGTGGTAATGATCATGGTGAATTTTTATTTTTATGTTAAAATTTGCCTACTATACTTCAATTAAATTAATGCATCATGACATCATACTTGGGTATTAGATACTAGAGTTGCACGACATATGACATTTTGACATGATTATTTTGAATAGTATCAATCCTATTGGAAAATAAACAATCTCGCTCAATTTTCTCTCATGCTTCCATATTTTATACTTCACAATGTATTGTATCTTCCTAAATGGTGACATAACTTGTTACTAGTGATGATTCGACAACAAGACAACTCAATTTTACTCCAAGGAAGATGGGTAAGCGTTACTCTAAAAGAAAGAAAATAATCAAGTTGAATTTACCAATTGGGAAGATGGAAAGTTATTAAAATTCAAAGGGAGTTCAACTATTTCTAGGATTTGTTCTTGCCTTACTGAAAAAGGTAATATTTAGATAGTATTATTTAATGGCATGCAATACGTGGGAATTTTAATTAGAAAAAAATAAGATAATCTAAAATAGTGTTGTAGATCTTCTCACTATTCTCAAAACAATTGAAAATGCGAAGCTTGCATTCTAAAAAATAACATAGAAATTATTTTCATAGTTCAAATTGGAAAGCACAAAGAAAGCTACAACTCTTTCAATCTAATTTATATGAGCCATTACTAATAAATTATGTTAAAGGATGTAAGTATAATATTTCATTCATTGGTGATCATAGTTGGCTTGGATTTATTTCTTGTAAAAGAAATCTAAAGCTTTTGATTTTTTTAAGAAGTTTTACTTTATGGTTGAAAATGGAGCTCAATATTGAATTGGTACTCTTCAAACAAACAATGGTGGAGAGTCCACATCAAAATTTCTAACTATTACCTTCACCAAAATGGGATTCAACTATAGCATCGTAAATTGTCACCCTTGAAAATTTCACACTAGGTTTAGCTCCCCCTCATGTGTTTGGACCTAATTGTGCTTTTAATTTTTCTATTTTGTAATAATATTCAAAAAATCAAAAGGGGAATTAGAAATACAGATTTATTATTCATTTACCAATGCTCAAGGCCCTGAAATATTAGGTCTAGGCTAGGGCACCCAACACCCTTGTCTAGCCTATTTTGGCTTAATTTAAAATATGTCGATGCCAAAATTTTAATATTTAAAATATAAAGTCATTTGTCAGTTATTGATAATTAATTTGTAGAATACAAGTGGTGCAGGAGCACCTAGAAGACTAGAAGAACACCTAGGTAACACTAGGTATAGAAAAGGTTTGTGAACTTGGTTTGAATTTAATAAGGTCATGTTGACCATTGCATTGTGTTAGAAAGTTAGGAATAAGGAGTGATCATGAGCTATCCAGAGTGGCAAAGGTTAGGAGTTTAGATACTCACTTTGTTAGTTCTAGGAACTTGGCAAAAGGTGGCATACTGGAACACTTTGCACTTTTTCCACCTTGTAACTAACATGTACGACCAAGGAGGTGGTTACCATTTGGGAAACCTATTTAAGGGTTGCCTCGACCTGTATGAAAGGTTGGAAGGCATTTGGAGTTTTTGTAATTTTGAAATTTTCATGAAAGCAAGAAAAGACAATGTTATGGAGTAATTTGTTTCTGTTTTGCTTGAGTAGTGTATTGTTGGTTTTGATCAGATGTTGTGTTTGTTGTGGAATGTAATGTAGGTTCTTTCCAAGCTCTGTGTGGTAGTGGCAAGTTGAATTCATCGTTTCCTAGCTTGTTCTTAGATAATTTTTGTTTCTTTCCATTGCTGATCAGACTGGTGAACTATTAACCATGGAGACTTAGACCTCTATCTTCCACTATACCTGGTGTATAGTCTATGGGGAATGAGGCTAAGCTCCATGCCTGTACATAGGTTAGGTCTAGGAGTCTTTAGGGGTCGAGTAGCTATGAGGAAAGTCACTTCCTAGGCGAGCTTGGCAATGCCCGACTAGGAAGGATAATGCAAAACAAGAGCCTAACTTGCAGGGGTGACCTCACCTTGCTAATCCCCATTGTAGAAAGTTGGAAGGGAGTCTTATGAAGGCTTGGTAACAAGGAAGAGGTCCCAACCGACCATTTGGGTGGTGAACTCTTTGACAGTCCAATCGGGTGGCTAGGAAATGGCTACAAAACCCTACATTTCCTAAATTTGGTGAAGTGACCTATGTACGGCCAGACAAGGCATGAGACCTCAGGAATCTTGAAGAGATTGGTATCAGGTTCAAGAATCCATGAAAAATATTTGAGGTTCTTTGGACGAGTTTGGAGAGATATACACTTTTCTCGGGTTAGAAGGGAAAAAAGAGGCTCTAGGCTTGTAGCCTTTTTAACCCTAAGGGAGGGTTTGAAAGAAGCAATGGAGAAATGGAGACTAATGGTTGTTCAAGACACCAAATGGGATGCTAGGAAGCATTACAACACATCTTTACACCCCTGCAAGCATCTAGTTGAGTATTGAGAGTATTTGGCCTTTAGGGTTGATTAAGGGTCAAGGGTGAAGTAGAGGCAAAGCACTGAGTTTTGGTTGTGTTGTGTGACATGGATGGAAGAGGGGATGGCTAGTAGAACCAGGGGTAACTGCATTTGATTCAGGACCTATAGGTTGAGTTGGTGGAGAGAGCCACCAAAGGGAATTGCTAAGGTGAGACCCGGAGCATGGAATTGTGATTTTTCCATCCATTCCCCTTTACACCAACAAGTATTTTTCACCATTTGAAATCCTAGTGAAATTAATTGAGCAATTGAGCATCCTAAAAATAGTCAAGAGAAGTCAGAAAAATTATAGCAACATTATTTCAATCAAGACCGCTATGTACTGGGTTTCGGGCCCCATCAAAACCCAATTTTTACCCCTAATCAAAACATTATTTCAATCAAGAATTATGTTAGCAATGCATCATATTTTTATGTGAGTTTTTTCATTTTTTATGTCTATTTTTTTTATGAGTACTAAGACTTATAGGAATTCAATTCAAGTATCAATTTCTCCTTGAAGGTGATGAGTACAATGAATTTAGTACATTGAGGAGTACAAATTTGAGTGGTGAGTTACAACGGTTGTCAATTTTTTGCTTAATTATCATTTAGCATCTTCCTAACCGAGGGTAAGCTCCCTTTTATATTAGTACAATTGTTATGGGGGTAGAAATACCAAAATTAACACAACCCTTTCCCATTTTCCTTGTGTGCAAGTTACAGGTCTAAAGTGAAATTGGAGATAATTGAATACCTAATTGTCCATTCAAGCATTCAAGTCCTACAAGTAAAAAAATTAGGGAAAGTAGATTTTATCAGCGATAAATGAACTTCCGACATTGAGTCCAAAGAAGAACCTACAAAAAAGGAGCAAGAAGAGTCTAAAACCTGATACTTAGTATCTTATTCCAAGTATAGGGTTCCCAATGCCCCTGTCCAACCAGATCAAGCCCAAATTCATATGCCAGGTTCCTCTCTGTCTACCCTTTGTTTCTTTGAGATCTATTTTTTTCATTCAGTTGTGTATTTTCTAGAAATTATCTCAATTTTTTGTATTTTCATAATTAACCTAGGCACATTTTTGCATCATAAAATTAAATAAATTAACAATCAATTAATTATATCGTCAAACACACATCACAAAGGATTGAAACCTTGATCTACCATTTTGGCTCTTTTATTGAGTTTAGTAGTCAAGTGGGCGTTTGAGATTAGTTTTAGTCCTTTCCCTTGTGATATTGAAAGGAGTGTGATTTAGACCCTAGATCCCTTTTTTCAACTTCACATTTTGGTCAACCCTAATATTTGTGCATTTTAAAACCTTCTAAAATATTAATTACCTCATGGTAAAATCTGAATTTAATTTGAAAAAGTTTAAATTTATGATTTATGCATAAAAATTATGATAAAAAGTATTAAAAAATAAAAAATTGAATAGCATTTGCAATTCAAAAGATAAATGGTGTTAATTTTGGTTTTTGCAAGAAATATCTAATCAATAGTTGCATTGAAAAATCTTCATTGGGTCATGATGAAGTCTAAAAATAATGTAAAAGTGTTTTAAATTATCGTTTATGCATGCATGCGTTGTTGAATATCATATCCCCATAGGACTCGTACATTTCTTGCATGACCCCTAGTCCCATGGTAATTTGGACTAGGCAAAGATTTATGACCCTATTATGATAAATGAACTTCTATGAGTGTGATGATTATTTTTTGGACATGCTACTATTAATTGATATATGCATAACCTTGTCATGTTTGATTAAACTTAAATGCTTTATTTTTACTTATACTGACTCAGACTAATGACTCGGTTGGTTGACTTGTGTGAGCTTTTTTGTTGGATGTAGGTACCAAGGGTGCACGATGAGGTGGATTATATAGTATGATGATGAGAGATGGGTAAACTTAGAGTCATACCCCAATGACAAACATTTTAGGTAAATTCACCTTAACTTAACGTTTACTTGATTTAGGATAGAGCTAGAAATGTGGTCAAACGATCTTAATAGTTGAACATGCAAGGTTATCTAGGGTGATAATTCCATAACCATGAATTTAGTTCTCATGGATATTAAATTCTCTTGTAACCTTAAAATGTTAGGCGTTGAGGCAATTGCCATCATTTTTTTGAAAGACATTAATGTTGGTCAAATTATTACGGTCCACTAAAACATTGCTGATAATATAAATCCATAGACAATCGTGTATAAATATAAATGAAATATTTAGTAGAGCCTACCTAAATAATGAAATAAAATAATAATAATAAAATACAATGGAATAGAAATCCATATAAATAATAATATCTAAAACTAAATAAATAAATAATAAGTAAATATGCATAGGGAATGGCTAAGTAAATTTTGGAGGTGTTTCATATAGGAAAAATAATAAATTTAAAACCTTAGAAAACCACGAATGAAAAAGAAAATAGAAAAAAAAGAGAAGAAAGCATAAGGGAGAAATCACGAGAAAGGAAAAAAAATAAAAAATGAAGAGAAGCTTGGCATGCAGGAAAGAAAAAAAAACCCACTGTGATTGCCAAGTTAATGTCGCCTACCCTGCCTATGACTGGAAGACAACCTGCATTGAAGAAGAATTGAAGAAGCATGGAGGCCATGCTCTTAGGCAACATGGCGACCCTTTTGAAGGGTACAAAATTGCATAGATTGACCAAAATGATGCGCTTGTAGGAAAACCGACCCCTTTCTCTTTAAATCTATAATTTGAGAGTTTATTTTAGGGAAAAAAAATAGAGGAGAACAAAGGAAGATGGGCATGAAAGAGAGGTGTTGAGTAGAGGCACCAGGATAGAGAAGCAGGTGTGGATTCAATAGGCTAAAAGTTACAATCACCATATTCCAGGTTCTTCTCCCTTACAGTTATTTCTTCTCATAAGGGTTGCATAATTTTTCTTAAACTGAAGAATAATAAGTCTCTTCTCTCATTTTTTTGATCTTTAAATTAAACCTAGGCACTTGTTTGAAAATTTTACCATTTCATCATATAATTTGTAGGGTTATTCAGTACAGATAAATAAATATTCAAACCTTATATGTCCTAGTGAACCATAGTCTTGACCATTGACAAGAATAAATCATAGTTAACATGTGAAGAAATCTATTTATATTTCTTAAAATACCATATTTCTTGAGTGATATCTTCAGTTACTTTTAAATCTTTGCCATATATTTTACTTCTTTTTAATATACTGAGAAAAAGTATTATCATTATCCATTTATGAAATTCTCTTTTAAACTAGCGTTGCTTCAACTTTCTACAACAACATGCCACTTAGGTAGTTGCAACCTTGACCAATTTAAGCTGATGTTATGCACTAATTTTATTTAAAGTCATTCAGTATGGAAATAAATAAATATATAGCTCTATATACCAATATTAATTCTTCAATACATCAACGAATACAACACAACTAGTGTTAAGAGTGGAATATAAGTTCTCAACAAAAAAAAAATTTATACTTTGATAGGGGTTTTCAAATTGGGGTGGTTGTTAATAGCAATTTTTATTGAGTACCAAGTTAGTGTAGTTTTAAATCCTATTGCTGCTACTATATATATTTTGGGTATTCAACCTTCATAATTTACCTTCTAAATTTATCCCTCTCTATTTATTTTGTGGCATTAAGATATGACTCTGCTAAGATATAACATAACAACACCAAAAAATTTACTAATACCAATCTTAGTTTTTCATGTGTTGTTGATCTTGTTGAATAGGTGGAGTTATCTAATGGAATGAGATATAATAACTTATATGTCAAACTAATACAACCTAGTCCAATCTGTAGTAAGGAATAAACAAGCTTAAGGAATTAAGAAATGAGGAGATAAGGTCCATACAAATGTTATACGTTATGTAATGAGGTGTTAGCTACTAAGAGAGTTGTTGTTAATGAAAATTGATAAATATTGTTCAAAAATGAGGAATATTTTATGTACAAATTTATACTTTGCAAATAAATAAATAAATAAATAAATAATTATAATTATAATTATATATATATATATATTTATCTACCTTTTGGGTTGGGAAGCTGTAGGGATTGTAGGCTACCAATGGAGAAGGGCTAGTTATTCCACCTTCAATCAAAAGGAGTTAAGGCGCAAGTAATTATTCGTCTACACACCCTTCGAAGTCTGTTCATGGCTGTAACTAAAGTTAAATAGCTGCAATACCTTTTTGGAGCCAAGGAAAATGGTAGTAGAAACCATCACTAAATGGGTAGCATGTTGACTACCTTATTGGCTTAAGCTGGGAGGGAATATCTACCTCCCTTTGGTTGAGTAACAACCATACAATTCGAAATGAATGAATTTTGGAATCCTACATATATCCCAACACTAGAATGGATAGTTGAACCTTGAGGTGGCTATGTTAGAACCTACTTATTCCAAGTTAGGAACCTCTTTTCTAGTTATAGGGCTAAGCTAGGTGCAGGTGCTAAATTTTACGACAACAGATGGAGTAGGACCCTATGAGGGCATAGGTCAAGGTGGTAATCCTATGAAATGTAGGCTATTTCTATCCATCCTAGGTGACCATCGATAGAAATCCTATGAACCGCTTAGAGATAAGCTTATCCATGCTTGAGATTGACAAGAGTCAAGGATCATCCTATGTTGGTGGAATGTTATTTGTACCCAATGGGATAGAGTTTTACAGGAGCATGTGGGCCTTGGAGCCAGCAGCAAGTCGACGATGAACCACTTTGCTTGCTTAGTTGTTTGTTGTACTGTAGGAAAATAATTTCTAATGAAGCTTAAGTAGGTAGAAAACTGGACATACCTCATAGCATTAAGTCATATAACTAGATATGGTGTTGGTATCTTAATGTAGCAACAATTGGAACACCTTGGGTAGATGGTCATTAGGATGTTGACCTTGTGCGAAACAAGTTGGTATAGTTGCAAACTCTCTTATCCTCGGCCACAAAATCTACTTGGAGGGGTGGTTAGGGATTAAATCCACATGGAGGGATCATATTGCACCCCTAAACTGAACTAAGGTAGTTAGAATACATGGAGTTCACGTGACCTTGTAGAATAATTATGGTAAGTTTTAGGTATTGTTATTTTGGATTTACTTCATGGCTTTTCTATTCTAATCATTGGCATGAAAATTAGTTGGTTGTATGCATGAATGGTAAATGTACTTTTTACTGGAAATGAATTTGTATTGTGGATAGTGGTAGTAAATTAATCCTTGATATTATGATTGTAATGTTCAAAAAAATAGTGCTCTTTTTTTGGGATTCTGTTGGGGTTATCGTCACATTGAAAAAGTGAAACTTTACATTGTTGTTATCATCTCAAAAGATAGAAAAATACAATTTCTAGATGTGTAAGATTATATTAAGTTTATTATTGCATTTCACAATCAAAAAAATACCTTGGGAATATAATACATTATTTGAAAAATCTAAAATTGCATGCATAATTGTATTCTACATATAGAAAAATTCAAATTTTGTGTATTTCTAAAAAATTTCTTGTTGCTAAACCTAAACATTTACAAATTAGGATCATCAAAAACTGTACCACATATCTAGATTTTGAAATTAGCAAAATCAACTTCACTGGTCTAGGGCACCCAACGCCCTTGCCCAATCATTTTTGGATAGAATTTGGATCATCGTTTTGTATCTGTGCTTCCTAGATTGTTCTAGGTTCTATGTGAGAAAATTATTTCAGTTTCTATGATTGTGTTGTGTTTTCCCTTCATTGTATGAGCACTAAAGTGTTTTGAAACTCATAAGAAAATTATGATATTCACATCCTGGTGTCCCATAGCTAATACTCCCATGAGACATAGTTTTAGACTTATGGATTCCCACACTGCAATCACAACCGTTGTTGAGCTTGAGTCTTATAACTCTGCATCTACCTAATCCATCTTGGATTCCCTTCCTAATCCCACATTGCCCATGAATTTTTCATGTAAGAGTTGGCTATGGGAATAACCAATCAAGATCTAGAGGCCAAATGGAAACCACAAAGGGAGAAGATCAATATGACAAGAATAAATTGTATTTCTAGCAATGATGCAAATATAATTCAATATAAAATGTATGAGAGACCCTTAGTTATATACCAAAGGTGAGATATAGGATTAAACAAGATCATGAAAAGCATCTTAATCCTATGTCATGTGATGAATAACTCATTAAAAATTAAATGACCTAGGAAAAAGTATTAAATTGTATGATAAGATCACATGACACCTAATACTTCTAGAAATATTCCTAGGACCTAAGTAAACTTAACATGTGAATATGACCTACTAGGTGAACTAGTTAGATAAAAAACCTTATTCACACCAACACCCCCCTTAAGTGAAACTTAGGGACAAGGAAACTAATGAAAATGATGCAAAGATGATGATGGGTCTCAAATAATAGGTCATGTAAGGTACCCACGTATAAATCCAATCTATCACAAACAAAGAAAAGGAGAAAACCTAGTGGGACAAAAATCCTCCCCAAAAGAGAGATGAAAGAAAAATAATCTCAATGAAGAATGAGAAAGAAAAAACCCCATGCGAGGAAAAAGACCCCCCCAGCCCCATAAGAGAGAAGAATAAAAGAGACTATGTATCCCCCCTCAATGTAATATCTCCTACAAAGATGGTAGATGCTCGATAATGAATGTTGAAGATGATTAGAGACCATCGAATGACATTCCTCCCCTTAGGAAGAAACAAAATAAAGAATTTATACAAGAACTCTTCCCATTCCTTAAAAATAGAGGGAATATGAATGATGTATGATGTCTTTGAAGCATGCTCAAGTGTCTCCATGTTGATGTCGAAAGATGACACACTCCAAACAAGAGTTCTAGGCCACATTACTGAAGACGACAATCCTGAATCTAGTAGGGATGGATGTATAACATAATCTAAAGACAAAAATATCTCCTCTGAAGATAAATAAACCTCCTCCAAATATTGTCTGAAAGCATCCACACTCATTCCAAACTATGAAGAATGATCATGTAGAGAATGAACAAGAGGGTCAAAAATTTCTCTCACAACAACCAAAGAAGGATCATCTTCATGAAAGAGAAGATGAATGCAATCAATGGTGTCTCCCAAATCTACAATATGAGACTCCACAAAAAAGTTTGAAATACCTGTCAAGAAGTCATCCTTAGTCACTATATCTAGAAGACAATGTGTATTATATTGCACCAAATCACAGGAAGCCATATTTGTAGCAACACAAGCATCATCAACTACAACAGTAGATGGAGGAGATGGAATGTATGGCTCAAGAATCGGATCCGATGTGAGAACACCCAAGTTCAAGCAACCAAAATTCTCCTCAAAATCATAGTCCACACTAGAAGTGTGATCATCATCTAAATGATCAAAGTTTTTATTAGGAACAAAGTTTGAAAAGGTGTATAGCTGAGATGCATGATCAACCATCCCAATAGAAATGGCCTCTCTTCTCTGTAAGCCTCTGATGATAACTGAATCAAGAGTGAATTCCACAGTCCTCCCTGCTCTACCATGAGTGATTTGATAGATGGAAAGGAGATTATTCGTCAAATGAGGTACACACATGACATCATTGAAGGTTTCATCCCCAATCTCAATAGATCCCCTCTCAATTATATTCACATAAGTATGATTTCCCATCAAAATAGGTGGCATTATACAAGGCTTAAATGAAGAGAACATAAACCATTTAGATTCCATGTGATAAGAAGCTCTTGAATCTATAAGCCATCTCAATGATCCATGACCTATAGAAGCATAAATATATTGCCCTTTTTTCTTACTTGTCCCAATAGTATGACCCTTTTCCTTATCAAATTTTGTATGTTTAGAAGAATAAGTTGAAGTAGACATTCTAGAAGGTAAACCGATTTTGTTCTTCACAAGAAGATGTTTCAATTAATCAAAATCCTTCTTATAAAAATAGTTTTCTTTATTTACATCCTTGAAATATGCACAAGTAGGCTTCTCCTTCTTAGATGATTCCCCCTTAGAGGAATTTTTATGTTCTATGGAATTAGATGTGGATAGTGTGTTCTTTTTTCTTTTCTTTGCCACATGAAGAATTCTCATCCTTCACAATTAAGGCATGGGATTTTGAAGACTTCAAAGAAACCATTTGAATAATATTATCTTGCTCCCTAGTGAGTTGCATAGAAAAATCCTCAAATGCATTTTAAACTCACTCCCAAAGGCATTCTTTGTGGCATAAAAAGTAGACACAAACACTGGATATTCAAGTCCTAGCTTTGAAAGAACACATAAAAAAAATTGTGTATTTGATTTCTCAGTTTTACAATCCTTCAATTGTGTTCTTAGTGACTTAAATTTGGTGATGAAGTTATGTATGTTGTCAAAATTACATGGATTAAGACTTATTAATTAACTCTCCAACAAATATCCTTGAATTTCATTTATTTTCCCAAATAATTTTGACAATGTACTCCACATAGCCATGGGTGTATCCAAGTGCTCAATGTGAAACAAAAATTAAAGAGACATACAAGCACAAATAGCCAATGGATTCTTCATAACTATTCAACCACTTATTCTTTTTAGCTTCATCATCTTTTGGTTCACCATAAAGCCCATGAACTATCCTATACAACCTTTTAACTCTTAGCAATTTGTTAATTTCATATTTCCATTTAGGATAGTTGTAAGGTGTTAGAAGTGGAATTAAAGATGGATCCATGATGAAACAAGAGGGAAAGAACATAAATCAAGAGGAATACAACCACAAACACAAGAAGAATCCCCCCAAATTCACTCAATCAAAGAACCCCCCAACAATAAATGAGCATGTCACTTTATGATTAGTGTGATTATAGATGCCACTTGCCAAAAACAATGAAGTGGTATTGATCTTGGTACATGCAAATACCAAATTTGGCCACAAAATCAAAGTACAATGTTTATTACAAAATGAGATCAACTTGATTACACCACTAAAAATTAATTGAAAAATTATGCACTTTCAAAAAAAAAGCTCCACCCAAAAATGTTACCATAGGAGCGAGAATAGAGCCTTGAAAGTTCCCAAAATGAGAATGGTTCAACAACACTTTTGAGAAATTGTGATTTCTAGAAAATCTAGTCACAAAAACCAAAAATTTTATAGACCACTATGAAGAGTACAAAATATTTCCCCAAATAAAAAATGCTTAAAAAAGGAGGTCCTAAGTCCGAGTTATGAGCATTTGAAAATCATCCTTTAAAAGAAAAAAATTCAATGGAGGGGGGGAATCCTTAGGGCCCTGTTGACATCATGTTGATATTAGCGAGGAATATTCTCTGAATATGCTTGCTTCATTGATTTAAAATTGACATCCTTTGGGCCGTCACTAGTTGGCAGGGGTCACTAAAATATTCTTCTATCAATCAAAATATTCCTTGTTCGATCGACATACCGAAATTTCTAT
Organism: Sequoiadendron giganteum; assembly: GCA_007115665.2. Lineage (NCBI taxonomy): Eukaryota > Viridiplantae > Streptophyta > Pinopsida > Cupressales > Cupressaceae > Sequoiadendron > Sequoiadendron giganteum. Next base: position 694,062,143 of record CM021103.1, on the reverse strand, counting down.
CGAATATTCAATAGTTGGTGATATTAAAAGACAATGTAATATTGAAAGATTCAACGAAATATTATTTTTTGACTGTTGAACTTCTGGTAGTGTTTGGTGGCGAGACTAGGCATTTGCACCATACGATACCTCTTGCCTAGGTGGTAGGTGTTGCTTGCACCAGGTGGCATGATGTAGATTGCCTAGTACTATTCTATAGACCATCTGCATCTACAGATTTTGTACCTTTTATTTATTTATTGAATTCTAAATTAAAAGAACTTCCAAAATTTTGAGGAATTTTTTTCTTGATAATTACAATAAATAAAAAATAAAAAATTCAGAAAAGAGGTCGATGAATAAAAATAATTGTGACTATACCCTTATGGTGACAATATGGTTGTAGGGACGAGCGAGGAGGGGGATTTTTTCCTTGATGGCCTCGGGAAAAGATATCCAATTTTAATGAATTGACAACCAATCTTGGGGTTTTTGAGCCTCCTAGATGAGATGAAAGGGTTGGATTTGACCCAAAATACTCCAAAATTGCAGCTACCTCTTGAATTTGGCAACCAATTTTCAACTTCAAGCCCTCATATATATTGCTCCATAAACCCGATTTGGACAATAAAAAAGGAAAAATAAAGTTATTGAATGACTTGAACTCAATGGTGAGATCATATTTACACCAACAAGCTCCAAATTGAACCTAAAATACAAAGCCACAAAGAGGAACCCCCCAGAATCTGGTATTTCTATCAAGTATTTCTAATTCTCTAGATCATCATACGATGCAAGAGAAGAGCATACTCAAATTTTCAAGATCTACCAAGATCTCTCAAAAATGACTAACCGGTGGCACCCAACTTGCTCTGATACCATGTAAGAGTTGGCTATGGAGATAGCCTGCCAAGATCTAGAGGCCAAATGGAGAGCACAAAGACAGAAGATCAATATGACAAATAAAATTCATTCCTATCAATAATGTAAATATAATTTAATATACAATGTATGAGAGACCCTTGGTTATATAGCCAAGGTGAGACATAGGATTAGACAAGATTATGGCAAGTGTCTTAATTCTATGTCGTATGACAACTAACTCATCAAATATTAAATGACCTAGGAAAAAGTATTAAATGACATGATAAGATCACATGACACCTAAGACTTCTAGAAATATTCCGAAGACCTAAGTAAACTTAACATGTGAATAGGACCTACGAGGTGAACTAGTTAGATAAGAAACATTATTAACACCAACATATCACAACCCAACATTCATGTGGACTTGGAGGTTGCTATTGCCCATGTCCCTGAAGATAAATTGAAACAATTGGACAAATATCTAGGACTTCAATATTACCTAAGTACTGAGCCTTTGGTTGGAGAACAATTCCTATTGTGGATAACCTTAGGAAGCTAATTAATGACTCACAAGGGATAGAAGTGTTACATAACCTAGCTCACATAATAGATGCTAATATTACTACATCAATTAGTTGTGCTCAATTTTGACTAATGCTCAAAACCAATTAGGAAAACACTCCCACAATAATTCCTTCTATCCATGCCTTTACACCTCTAGTCATGGCATCAATAATGCAATACAAAAATTGTTTAAACTCAAGCTTAGGTATTTCTAGTGGAAAATGCTTATATTTAGTCCCTTCAACTATAACACCTCCATTTTTGTCACCCCTCCTTAAGATGCGACACAATATCCCACTAGTCATCCATACTAGCTCACCATACTTGACAAAATCTCAAAACATGTCATCTAATGATCAAGTGATAAATAAAATCTTGTAAAACATGACATCATTACAACAAAAAAATTGAACTTAAACCAAAAAAAAAATAGCAGTAGACCTCCAACATACCTCAAATTTATTCCATTGTATTTTTCTATCTTAAAGACACCTATACCACAAAACATTTAAATACCTCGCTTTGAAAAGTTCAATGGTAAAGGAGATCCTAATAACCATGTGTCAACTTTTATCACCTTGTGTAGTGACTTCATTTTTGAAGATTCACTCCTAGTGAAACTCTTTCCTAGATCATTGAAAGATATGACCTTGGATTAGTTTTGTTTATTTCCAAATGACTCAATTACACCCTTTATGCAACTCATTAGTTAGTTCATTCAAAACTTTCAACCAAATATTGGTCTTCAAGTTACGCTAATGGATTTAGTTCATTGTAAACAAGGACCTAAAGAGAAAATAACAAACTTTTTAGGACGATACCAATCACTTTATTTGTAAATTTCCTATAGTCTTCTAGATGTTAACATTCAAAGGGTGTTTATAAGGAACTTACAACCTAATATTCAAGATAATATATTATTCATGAAATATCCATATTTTACACACTTGTACAACCCTTCGTGATTATTATATATTGGTTAATCGATATGAAGGTACAACTTGAATGGATTCTACTAGTCAATCTGAAGTCATACCCCAAGAAAACTACCAATCATTTAAAAAGAAAAACAAAAATTTCATTGAGATAAACACTCCTCAAACTACTAATAACATTGAGACACAAGTCACTACCACAAATATAGCTCCATATCAATTTAGGCCAAGGGATAAGCAATTTTCACAATTGCTTGATTCTCTCCATGCGATCATGTTGTAGTTGTTAAATAAAAATATGATCCAAATTCCTCCAATTAGGTCTGTTGACACAACTAAATATCTACCACCAAAGTTTAATGCAAAAATATTTTTTCAATATCATCATACACCTGGACACGATATAGAAAGATGTATGCATCTTAAGCATCAAGTGCAAGAACTCGTCAACTCTAATCAAATCCAATTGGTTGAAGTTAATTCCAAATGAAATAAATCTGTCTTGCAACCTAATCAAAACTTGGAAAATATTTACAAATCCATTAGCAAGTCATTTGAAAAACTTTGTTCAATATAGTGATAGTGAAGAAGATGAAAATGATTTATCTAGCTTTATAAACACAACTTCAAAGTTCAAACTCATAAGGGATGAAATCATTTTTTCCTGACATTGGTTTTATACATATCGACACATATATAAATGCACCAGATGGTCCTCTTTATACCACCAATAGAATCGATGATAAAACCACAAGCGAGATACTTATTGGTCCCATGTGTGTAGTGAATGTGATCATCGAAGAACTCTTATATGTACATGGACTTTATAAGGATGATTTTGAATAATCAAATGCATGGTTAAAGTCTCATGATAGTTCTATTTGTAGACATCTAAATTTGATCACTTCCATATGATCAAAATCGTCTACTCTATCCATCTATGTCATTAATAGTGATTAAATAATTTATTTAATCATTATTTCATTTTCTTCCTAAGGTTCTTAAAGTATATAATTGAATAATTAAATACTTTACCTTACACATTTTACTCTCTAAATTAAATAAATAGGACAATTTATTTAATTTAGTCACTTAACCTTTTTGATTAAAAATCAATTTTTAATTCCTCATTTTTTCTCTCTTTGTCACATTCTCCTTTTTTAATCCGGATTAAATTAATTAATTTGTGATTAGGATGTGCACCACTTAATCAAAGTTAATGTCACATCTTCCATAATCTCCCACTTGCTTCTAATCTCTCATTAATTATCCTAATCTTGTGTTTGCACAACCTTAATCAAAGTCATTAGCCTAATTGGTACCTTGGTCAACTCTCCCCATTTCCCAAGGAATTTTTAATTCTTTTTTATTCACCCAAGGCTCCTCTTTTCCCCATGTGAATTTTTAATTCACATTTTATTCTTCCAAAGTTTACCCTATCCCCATGCAAATGTGACTTGTCATTTTACATGTGCCCAAGGCTTCTAGAACCTTGGACTTGTCACATCTTTCACATGTGGCAAATCCCCACCTTTTTGGAAACCCTCTTTTATCCACTAGATTTTTCCAATCATTGTGAATTTTTAATTCAGTTTTATTCCTCCAAAGAATCTTCTCATCCCCCAAGGTACCTACAAGGTACTTGTCCTTCCTCCACATCATTCTACCCTAGGCCATCTCACATTCCACATGTCAAGATGTGAGGGCTTGTGAGTCTTCAACTCACCATAGCCCTTCATCTTGATCTTGTTGGATCAATCTCAACCATTGAATTCTCTAGATAATTCCAATTATCCTATAAATACCCCCTCATTTCTCTCATTTTGAGGATCAAGTTTTTTGCTACCAAACTCTTGCCAAATTGTCATTTGCAACATTTTAGCTTTTCCATAGTATTTCTCATCAATCCATCTTGCATCTTGCATCCACTTCACTCCATTGCCATCCAAGGAGCACACAAGACATCCAAAGATCAAGGGACAACCAAAGAAGAAGCAACATGAAGGTATAACAATCAACAATCAATTTGTTTATCTTGCTTTCATGTTATCTATTTCTTAGGCTAATCCTTGAGGTGCCCTTTTCTTATGTTAGTTCTTTCTTATTGCATCATTTTAGCATCTCACATTAGGACTTGAAATTTTGAAAGGATGACATTTTTGGAACGTCTGGTGGGACACACAAACGGGTCTCTTTTTCTTCAGGTTTGTTGTTGTTTAAGTTCTTTGCAGGTTTAGGTTGCAGAGGGGTGGACTTGCCCTCTTGGGCGCTACAGAGGGGCGAATACACCCTCCTGTTCTGACGTTTCTGATAGTTTTTACTACAGAAGTGCGGATACACCCCCACGATCCGACGTTTTTGACAATTTTTATTGCAGAAGTGCAGATACGCCCCCACATTCTGACGTTTTTGCTAACTATTTTACTGCAGAATTGCGGATATGCCCCTGCATTCCGACATTTTTGCTAACTGTTTTACTGCAAAAGTGCAAATACGCCCCCGTGTTCCGATGGTTTTTGTTAACTATTTTCTGCAGAAGTGCGGATATGCCCATGTGTACCAACATTTTTTTTTTTGCTAACTGTTTTTCTGTAGAAGTGCGGATAAGTGCGGATACACCCCCGCATTCCAATGTTTTTGTTAACTGTTTTTCTGCAGAAGTGCGGATACGCCCCCGCATTCCAACATTTTTGCTAATTATTTTTATGCAAAAGTGAGGACACGCCCCCGTATTCCAACATTTTTGCTAACTGTTTTTCTATAGAAGTGTGGATACGCCCTCGCATTCCAACATTTTTGCTAACTATTTTTCTGCAGAAGTGCGGATATGCCCCCACATTCCAACATTTTTGCTAACTATTTTTTTTACAGAAGTGCGGATACGCCCCCGCATTCTTGAAGGGAAAAGAATGCGGATCTACTGATCCAACAGTGTGGAATACATTCCCTTAACACCTTTACTACAGGGGAGAGAAGAAAAAATGAAAAACTAACAGTTTCTAAAACTTATAGAGATGCATACAACCATGGTAATGAGAAACCAAAAAGATAAGCAAACAAAGATGACACAGTATTTACATGGGAAAACCCTTTTAGGTAAAAAACCCACCACACAAAGTCAAATCTATTGTATTATAGTAATGAATCGATTACATACAATATCTAGACTTCTTTGTTCAGCTCACAATCACCCAGAGGGTTTCAAATTCACTGTTACAATGTTTTTACAACATACAGTTCAAAACCCTCCTCAAGAACTCACGTTCTTCTGTTCTTCAGCACGCAACTTCAACTTGCTCTGCAACTTACGACTCAACTCTTGACTTGTCTAACTTCTTGAGAAATAACACATCTCTCATCCATATGTAATCAACTCAGAAGAGCAATGAAGTCCATCCTCAAATCACGCAACTGGTCGAACCTGACAGATTTCCTGCAATGAGCCGGCTTTGCATTCAAATCCATTACTCAAAACAGTTGAGCTCGTTACCCTTCGTTGACAAATGCAACTGCCACAATAACTATCTTGGTATCCGTCCAATCACTATTCAACTAGGTGCCATGTGTCCAAGACCCATCAACAATCGTAGCTGATAGAGCAACCAAAACGGTCAAACAGACATCGGGCATGACCAAGACTTCAAGTCATTTCTAACACTGCCAGAGTCAGAGTCGGAACAGAAGTCGAAACAGGACTCCATCGAAAATACACACTGTCGGAGTCAGAGTCGGAGTTGGAGACGGAACTGGAGTCGAAACATGACCCTACCAAAATTTCAGGTTCAGGAACCATTTTTGTTCCACGTCCGCCCACAGCAAAGGGGAACACATCGGAAACAGTTCTAATTGGGTAAAGTCAACCCGGGGTCAAACCAAGATGGGAACACAAAAGATCGGAGTCGGAGTCGGACCCGGGGACGGAACAGGAACAGAAACAGGACTTTACCAAAAGTCCAAGATTAGGAACCAATCCGGTTCCGGTTCCGGTTCCGCCTCCGCTAACTGCAAGAAACAACAATCTAGAACCAGGACAAGGCGAAGGAAAACACCCTTAGGAGAATCTAAACATCCAGAGGAACTAGATCGTAAAAGCAGGAGTCAGAATAGAAAGTGAAACGGGAACATGGCAAACGGACATTGCCAACTTCCAAAACTGGTTTTGCCTCTGCCAGAAACCTGGAACTTAGGCAAACAGAACAATGCCAAGTTCCATCCCAGTTCCGCCTTTGCCAGAACTTTGCAAACAACACAAAATCACCAAGGCATGAAAATGAGGACTTCAAGCTGGAAGTTGAGACATAATTTCTCAACAATCTCCCACTTGGTGAACACTTCCAGCTTCCTCAAAACATCAAACCTTACTGTCTATCATAGGCCCCAAGGCCCATCGATTTTGTGCACCACCTGAACTTGTATGTGCTAACCGGCTTTGTCAAGGCATCTTCAACATTCTTCAAGGTGTCAACCTTATCTATACTGACCTTGCCATCTTCAACCATATCCCTCATGAAGTGATATTGCACATCTATGTGCTTGGTCCTGGCATGGAAGGTCGGATTATTTGCCAAACAAATGGCACTTTGACTGTCACAGCAGATTGAAATCTGCTCAGCTTTAAATCCAATGTCTGAACACAAACACCTCAACCACACTGCCTCCTTGCAAGCATGAGTTGCTTCCATGTACTCTGCCTATGTCGTGGATAAAGCAACTAAAGCTTGTCGCTTGCTCATCCAACTGATTGCTTCACCATTAAGCATGAAAGTGTATCCACTGGTGGATCTTCTGATGTCAATGTCCCCTACCCAATCAGAGTCAACATATCCATGAATGCAAAGAGATCTTTGTAATGCAACCATATTGCCATGGTAACACAAAGCATAATCTGAAGTACCCTTCAAATACTTGAACACTCTCTTTACAACATCCCAATGTGATCTCCCTGGATTTTCCATAAAATGGCTTAAAACTCCCACTGCTTGGGCAATGTCTGGTTTTGTGCAAACTATAACATACATCAAACTACCTACTGCACTTGCATAAGGCACACTGGTCATGTCCTCCATCTCAGTAGCAAACTTTGGACAGTCTTTAGCAGATAGTTTCAATCCTTGCATGATTGGAACAACTAGCTACTTGCAATCAGTCATGCTAAACCTCTCTAGAACGGTTTTCACATACTTACTCTGACTGAGCCAAAGCTTTCTGCTTGTTCTATCCCTGGTTATCTCCATCCCAAGAATGTACCTTACTGCTCCAAGATCTTTCATTTCAAACTTAGCAGACAATTGAGTTTTAAGATCAGAAATCATTGCCTTGCTATTACCAATGAATAACATGTCATCCACATACAAAGTAATAACAAGCACACGATCATTCTCACATTTATAATAAATGCAATGATCAAATTTTGATCTAACAAACTCAATTGACAACACAAATGTGTCAAAATTCTGGTACCACATTCTAGGAGATTGCTTTAGACCATAGAGAGATTTATTTAACTTGCAAACCAGATTTTGTTTACCTCTTTCAACAAAATGCTCAGGTTGGAACATGTAGATTTCTTCTTCTAGCTCACCATGGAGAAATGTTGTCTTCACATCCATCTGCTCAATTTCATAGTCATACACAGCTGCCAATGACAACAAAAATCTTATGGATGTCAGCTTTGCTACAAGGGAAAAGATCTCTCCATAATCAATTCCCTCAACTTGAGAAAAAACCTTTGCAACCAGTCGTGCCTTATACTTCTCCACACTGCCATCAAGGCCTATCTTCCTTTTGAATATCCACTTGCAGCCAATAGGCTTTCGCCCTTTAGGCAGTGGTACCAACTTCCAGGTATCATTCTTTTTCAAGGAATCCATCTCCTCATTCATGGCTTCCAGCCAAGACTTTGAATCAGCCATGCTGATTGCTTCTTTCACAATCCTAGGCTCATCAGTGCTGGTAATTAAGGCATAAGCACAATTTGAATTTAACATAGAGAAACCATACCTTTCTGGTTGCCTTCTTTCTCGTGTAGAACTCCTTAGAGGTTGAGGTTGTTCTTCATCATCAGAACTTCTAGAGCTGCTTGAGCTATCCTCAATCTCAAGTACACCATGAAGCTCTTCCCTTTATGGAGTTTGGGGAATCTCAATTGCATCCTTTTTCTTGTCACTCTGATTTGTCTCAAGCTGTTGATCACTTACTAGAGGTTTCAACTCACGAAATATCACGCTTCTGCTATACAAAACATTCTCAGTAACAGGGTTCCAAAGCTTGTATCCTTTCACACCAACTCCATAGCCAATGAGAATACATTTCATAGCCTTGTTATCCAACTTTGATCTCTTTTCATTTGGCACATGAACATATGCCTCACAGCCAAATACCCGAACATGCCTTAATGAGGGTTTCTTACCTTACCATGCTTCCAAAGGTGTCTTATCAACAAGCACTGAACAAGGAGATCTATTAATTAAATAACATACTGCAGCAACAGCCTCAGCCCAGAACATCTGCTCCAGACCAACACCACTCAGCATACTCCTTGCCTTTTCCATTAGTGTCCTATTCAACCTTTCAGTAACTCCATTTTGCTATGGAGTGTAGGGGGTTGTCTTATGCCTTTTAATTCCATGATCAATACAGTACCTTTCAAAATCTGCAGAACAAAAGTCACCTCCATTGTCTGTCCTTAAACACTTTATTTTCCTTCCAGTTTGATTTTCTACCAAAGATTTGAACTCTTTAAACCGACTGAACACTTCTGATTTACCTTTAAGAAAGTATACAAATGCCTTTCTCGAACAGTCATCAATAAAAGAAACATAATATGTAGAATTTGATAACGAAGGAACATTAACTGGACCAAACACATCAGAATGAACATAATCCAGTATACTAGAAGATTTGTGAGGACTGGAGGAGAAAGAAACACGGTGTTGCTTTCCATAGATACAATGTTCACAGAAATCAAACTCAAGGTTACAATCATCAAGTCCTTCTACAAGGTTTTTGTTCTTTAAGGTTTTTAAACCTTTCTCACCTATGTGACCAAGTCTATGATGCCATAACATAGTCTTCTCTGCTGTGAGTTTTACCTCCAAAGCATTTGCAGATAGTGAAGAGTCTTAATCTTTCTCTATAGGTGCAGAATTACATGAATTTATAGAGGCACTGTTACAAAGAACAGGTCGTGCATCTAGCTTGTACAAAGTGCCAGTACGAACACCCTTACCTAACACCATTGCACCTCTAGCCATTTTACATCCCTTACTAGAAAAAGAAACTTCTACACCAACATCATTTAACTTACTAACAGAAAGAAGATTTCGAGCCAAACCTAGGATGTGAAGAACACCACCAATTCCTTTGACTCTCCCATCAGGAAACTGAATTTTGACCCTTCCTTTGCCAACAATATCCAGCGTTGAATCACTTGCCAAGTATACCTTTCCACCATCATACTTCTCATACTTTGAGAACCAATCTCTATTGGATGTCATGTGAAAAGAACCACCTGAATCAACTAACCAAACATCATCCGATGCCTGAGTTGTCAAGGCTGTTGCAATGAAGGCATCTGCATCACTTTGAGAAGATTTGTTGTCAGAATTCTTCTTCTTCTTCTTCTTGCAGTCCTTCCTGATATGACCAGGTTGCCCACAGTTCCAACACTTTACCTTGAAATTTTTACCAAGAGACTTTGATCTCCCTTTAGACTTGGATTTTGACTTGTCTTTCTTCTTGCCTTTCTCCTTTGTTCTACCTCGAACAGAAAGAGCATATTTGGCCATCTCAGAAGATTTCCTTCACATTTATTCAAAAAAAAGCGAAGCAACCACATCATTAGTCTTGAAAGCAGTGGTTGTGCTTCCAATAGCCATCACAAGATGATCCCAGCTATCAGGTAACGAACACAATAGAAGCATGCAGCGATCCTCCTCAATCTTTACACCTACAGATGCCAGCTGAGTAACACTCATATTAAACAAGTTTAGATGGTCTGCAACAGATGCACCTTCGTCCATCTTCAAGGAGTGCAACTTCTTTCTCAAGAACAACTTATTTACTAGGGACTTTCCTTGGTAAATATCACCAAGCTTCTTCCATAAAGCAGTTGCAGACGTTTCCTCATGAACATTCAGGAGCACAAAATCAGCTAGACTCAGTCTTATCAATCCTCTTGCTTTTCTATCAGCAAGATCCCAAGCTTCTTGGGTCGTAGTTTGTGGCTTAGTTCCAGACACTGCAATCTAGAGATCTCTATCCACAAGCAAGTCTTCTATCTTGAGTTTCCATAACTCAAAGTTGCTGCCATTAAACTTCTCAATATCTATTCTACCAAATGTACTCGCCATCTCACAACAGAAACAAGTTTAACAATGCAAGTCTCCCACTGAAACAATATTAGTGCAAAAAACTAATTTTCCCTAGCAAGGATAACACGAACTGGCCAAGCTATGATACCACTTTGAAGGCAAAAGAATGCGGATCTACTGACCCAACAGTGCAGAATACATTCCCTTAACACCTTTACTACAGGGGAGAGAAGCAAAAATGAAAAACTAACAGTTTCTAAAACTTATAGAGATGCATACAACCATGGTAATGAGAAACCAGAAAGATAAGCAAACAAAGATGACACAGTATTTACGTGGGAAAACCCTTTCAGGTAAAAAACCCACCACACAAAGTCAAATCTATTGTATTACAATAATGAATCGATTACATACAATATCCAGACTTCTTTGTTCAGCTCACAATCACCCAGAGAGTTTCAGATTCACTGTTACAATGTTTTTACAACATACAGTTCAAAACCCTCCTCAAGAACTCACGTCCTTCTGTTCTTCAACACGCAACTTCAACTTGCTCTGCAACTTACGACTCAACTCTTGACTTGTCTAACTTCTTGAGAAATAACACATCTCTCATCCATATGTAACCGACTCAGAAGAGCAATGAAGTCCATCCTCAAATCACGCAATTGGTCGGATCTGGTAGATTTCCTGCAACGAGCCGACTTTGCATTCAAAGCCATTACTCAAAACGGTTGAGCTCGCCACCCTTTGTTGACAAATGCAACTGCCACAATAACTATCTTGGTATCCGTCCAATCACTATTCAACCAGGTGCCACGCGTCCAAGACCCATCAGCAATCACAGCTGATAGAGCAACCAAAACGGTCAAACAGACATCGGGCGTGACCAAGACTTCAAATAATTTCTAACACTGCCGGAGCCGGAGTCGGAACAGGAGTCGAAACAGGACTCCATCAAAAATACACACTACCGGAGTCGGAGTCGGAGTCAGAGACGGAACTGGAGTTGAAACATGACCCTACCAAAATTTTAGGTTCAGGAACCATTTTGGTTCCGCGTCCGCCCACGGCAAAGGGGAACACATCGGAAACAGTTATGACCGGGTAAAGTCAACCCGGGGTCAAACCAAGACGGGAACACAAAAGACCGGAGTCGGAGTCAGACCCGGGGATGGAACACGAACAGAAACAGGACTTTACCAAAAGTCCAAGATCAGGAACCAATCCAGTTCTGGTTCTGCCTCTGCCAACTGCAAGAAACAACAATCCAGAACCAGGACAAGGCGAAGGAAAACACCCCGAGGAGAATCCAAACATCCAGAGGAACTAGATCGTAAAAGTAGGAGTCGGACCCGGAGTCGGAACAGAAACCGAAACAGGAACATGGCAAACGGACATTGCCAACTTCCAAAACTGGTTCGGCCTCCACCAAAAACCCGGAACTTAGGCAAATAGAACAATGCCAAGTTCCATCCTGGTTCTGCCTCTGCCAGAACTTTGCAAACAACACAAAATCACCAAGGCATGAAAATGAGGACTTCAAGCTGGAAGTTGAGACATAATTTCTCAACAATTCTAACATTTTTGCTAACTATTTTTTTGCAGAAGTGTGGATACGCCCCCACATTCCAACGTTTTTGCTAACTGTTCTTCTACAGAAGTGCGGATATGCCCCCGCATTCTGACTTTTTTGCTAACTGTTTTTTGTATAAGTGAGGATACGCCGTCCTGTTCCAACATTTTTCATAGCTAACATTTGCTTGCAGGGCCTTTATTTCATTCAAAATTTTAAATTCTCTTTGTTGTTTTATCTATTCACCTAGCATAATTAGGGGGAAGTAATACTTGCTGTTGGCTGTCTTTTTTGTTGTGTTACCCTAAGGGGGCATTGGTTTTTTTTCACCTTCCCCTTTGCACTTTGTGTGGATTCAAGGGGGTAGTTGGAAACGATTAGTGTTTTCTTCTTAGAGGGACCTGCTTGGGAATTGCATCACCCCAAGGGATGATCCCAACCATGTGTACTGGTGGGGTATATAAAAGGGGGAGAGCCAAAGTTGTACCCCAATCCAGTTGCATTATAATTGGCGAAGCATCGAAGCTAGGGTGATACCTAGATAGACGTGAAGAGTTGGTCCGAGTCTTTCAATATCTTGCTGGGGTTCCCAACTCACGTTTGTGACGGACTGGTGTTCACGGTTGTGCCTCATATATCAAGCATATATCGAGGACTCCCTAGAAACCTCATTTATCCTAGAGTAAGACCTTTGCTGGCCATACCCTTTAATACTAATAATAGGATTGTGCTTGTTGAAAGTGTCTTTCTATGAAAAACCAGTAAATTTTGACTAGACAAACCTTCATTAAGTCATTTCAAGTCCTTGTCATAATCCTATAATCCAAACCACATCACTTTCCACTACAGAGGGGTAGATACGCCCCCCTATTTCAAGACTTTTTACTGTAGAAGTGCGGATACGCCCCCCTGTTTCAACATTTCTCACTGTAGAAGTGCAGATATGCCCCCCTGTTCTAGCATTTCTACCTATTTTTTTACTGCAGAAGTGCGGGTACGGCCCCCTGTTTCGTCGTTTCTACTAATCTTTTTAGTATAGAAGTGCGGATACGCCCCCTTGTTTCAACATTTTTCACTGCAGAAGTGCGGATACACCCCCATGTTCCAACGTTTCTGACAGTTTTTACTGCAGAAGTGCAGATACGCCCCCTGAATGAACAATTTCATCTATTTGACCATTCTAAACCCCCGTTTGAACTCCCAAAGTCTCCATTTGACCATTTGATCATCCTAAACACTCATCTAACCAATCCAAACATCCACCTAACCAATCCAAGCATCCATTTGTCCATTCTCATGTCGGATCACCCATTTCGAGTGGCCATTTCTCTGTTCCAAGCCTCCATCAACATTTTTTGAAAGTCATTGTTTCATCAACCAAAAACATATAGGTGCTTCTTAGAACATCACTAGAGTCCTTATTTATCATCAAATCATCCATTCCAATCATCTAGACTTCATTTTGAAGGTTTTGATTTTTATGCCTGAAACTTCCAGAGGCCATAACTTTTGACTCGGATGTGGGTTTTGGCTGAAATTTTACAGGTGGTTGCATTATGAGGTGGTATGTGGATTCCCACCATATCTAGGATAGGTTGGACCCCCTTTTTAGCACATTTTCGAACCCCGAAAGTTTTATCTTGACCCTCAAAATCACAATTTAGTATTTTTTTTCAGTTTCTGAAAAATCATTTTCGTTAAGAACTCTGAATGCATGTCTCAAATTTGGTATGTTAGTGGGAAATTCATCCTATCTTAGTATTGGGTATTTTTTGGAAAAAACTTGGACCCTCAAACGTGTTCCTATGAAGTTTCCTAAAATGGCAAAATTTCACAATTTTTGAAAATTGCCAAATTTGGCAAAAATTTGATTGTCAACACCTTACGTCCTCTAATTAAAATCCATGATCTTGGTTTCAAATAAATTCTATCATATCTTCTGATCCAATCCCAATCTAAGATCCAATCCAATTCTAATATGAGCGCTAATCCCATCGTCCTAATTTGAGCTTTAATTCAGTCCCAAACTGAGCTTTCATCCAATCCTCATATGAGCTTCCAACCCATCCTAGTTCTCTATCCATTCTATTATTTCCTACTAATTTGTATCCATTATGAATCTTTATCCCCCTCTCACACGACCAATAATAGTATTCAAGGGGAATCCTAATTGCGTTGATGACGATAACGAAAATCTTGTTGATCATGAAGATTGTTATATAGATCCCCTTAATGCTATCATTGCTAGCAAGATCTCTCCAATCACCTTCAAAAATCTCACTACTTCTTCAAACTATCCCACCATGCCTTCATCCGCATCTAATAACGTTCCTTATGCTACCCTTGACAAGGGATATCCAACATCCTCACCATCGACATATTCATCATGTCCTCCCTTTCAACCTCTATCCTACCCAACCACTATATCCTCTTATCCTCATCATCATCAACAATATCAATATCTCTACTTTAGTCACCCATCCCAATCTTCCCATCCTAATCCAACACGCACACATTCCTATCACAATCCCTCATCCCAATATTCCTCCTATCCTAATCCACCATCTCAATCCCCTCATCCTAATCTACCATCCATATCCTCCTATGCCAAGTCACCATACATTTCTTCCTATGGTGGTTTACCACCTCAATATTCTTGTTCTAATCCAACATCCACACCTTTCTATCACAATCCCCCATCCCAATATCCTTACATTAACTCCACATCTCCCCATTCTAATCCTTCATCCACATCTTCCTACTATCACTCCCCATCCCAATCTTCCCAATCTAATCCAACATCCACATCCTCCTACATCACTCCCCCTTTTCCCACATTATATATTAATCCTCCATCTAATCATAAACCTCCATCTCCTCCAACCACTCCTAGTTCCCCATCTAGTCCCATCCACTCACCTAATCATAATCCCCCATCTCCTCCTAGTTCTACATCTAATCCTCATCCACACATCCACTCATATAATCCTCCAATTCCTAATCCTAGTCCTCCATCCATTCCCATCCCTTAATCTAATCCTGATCCTCCATCTCCTTTTGGTCCTTCATCTAATCCCATCCCTTCATCTAATCCTAATTCTCCATCTCCTCCTATTCCTCCATCCATTCCAATCCTAATCCTCCATCTCCTCCTAGTCCTCCATCCATTCCCATCCCCTCATCTAATCCTAATCCACCAATCCCTAATCCTCCATCCGTTCCCATCCCCCCATCTAACTCTAATCCACCAATCCCTAATCCTAATCCTCCATCCATCCTTGATCCCCCATCCAATCCCATCTACTCATCTAATCATAATCCTCCATCTCCTCCTAGTCCTCCATCCATTCCCATCCCTTCATCTAATCCTAATCCTCCATCTCCTCCTAGTACTCCATCCAATCACATCCCAACGTCTAATCCTAATCCACCAATACCTAATCCTAATCCTCCATCCATCCTTAATCCTCCATCTATTCCCATCACTCTACCTAATCCTACATCTCTTCCAAATGTCGCCCAAGGACTCATGATAGAAGAGACACCATGCCCTCCCACTCTATCATGTACTATCACTAATGATGAGGCCCTCCTCCATCCTACACCATGCCCTTCCACTCTATCATGTACTGTCACTAATGATGAGGCCCTCCTCCATCCTAAACCATGCCCTTCCACTCTATCATGTATTGTCACTAGTTATGATGCCCTCCTCCATCCTATACCTATCCCTCCCATCACCATTCCTAACATTGTCCAAACGGTTGAGCCGGTCAAACCCATCGAATCCATTGCATCCCCATATTCTACTCCTAGATCCACCCAATCCATTGAAGACATCCAATCCCCTCCTCCCAGTCCTAATATTCACAAAATTCAATCCCAAATTTCCATGAATCCTCCATCCTCCTATCTCTCCCAATTGAGGCGTCCCTCCAACACTCTTCCATCATCATACATCCCACACAAGATGATTCATGCCAAGAGCTTGATCCAAAGCATATAGGAATATCCCCTTCTCCAAATCAAGATCCTCCCATCCCATCCACTACATCCCAAGATCATGATCCCCCATCCATCCCATCTCATGATTCCTATCCTCTCATCCACCCCATCTCAAGATCACACTAGCTCATCCACTTTATCCCTTGATCCCCTTTGCATTTGAGATCCAATTACTCCATCTCATGAGCCCTTATCATCCACTACCACAAATCTAGATCCCATCATACTCCCCAATTCCTCTCCTAATCCCTTATCACTCATTCCTCCTGATGCGGCTATCCCCTCATCTCCATCGCATGATCCTTCATTGCCCATCCCAACACCACTTTTATATCACCTTGGTCACATTACACTTATCTGTGGTGGCCTTCTTACAGAAGAAAAACAATGTGTATGCACCACCCTACCTCTTCCACCTACTAGTGTGTTCACATCATGCTTCCAAGAGAATAATCATCCTACCATAAATCACATGCTAAAGAACATGAACTATCAAGGAAAAGGTTTATGCCTTCATGAACAAGGTACTTTAGAGCCCATCCAAGTCAAAGAACATCCAGGCACACATGGTCTTGGATATATCTCCCAAAACCCACACTCTAAAGATGTTGGTACAACCTCTGTACATCCTAAACTATCCTCTTCGAAAGGCACAAGAGGTACTTTCCATCGTTCTACCAAGTCATTTGCCACCATCCCCCCTCCTCCATCATATTACCTAAAAACAACCATCCATATTCCTCCCTCATCCTCTAAATCCATTTTGGGTCCTTATGTCCCTCTATCCATCATTTCTCATCCTTCATCTACTATGGGTTCTTATAGCCCTCCATCAAACCCCACACATCTTCCATATACACAGTCCATTTTGGGTCCTTATATCCCAAAATCAGCCCCTCTATCTTATCCTATTCATCCTTTCATTCATCCACTCCCTCTCCCTTGTACACAACATAAAAATCCTATCTTCATAACTCCTAATTAGGATCAACAAAGGCACATACCTACACATTCTCCATCTACAAATAATCCCTATAACCCTACCTCCATCACTCCACATAATCCATCTCCTCACACCTTTCCCCTTGCTACTAAACCCACTTTGGATTCCAAAGCAAAAATGTATAAATCCAAACATCCACATGAATCTAAAGCTCCTCGTGTCCCCTTCAAAAGACATGTTGAAGAACAGAAAAATTGAATCCAAAATCCAAATCAATCCAAACGGCCACCAAGGCCCACTCAAGAAAAAATCAAAACCATGTGGATTCCCTAGAAAAAAGAGGTCATGCCTTCAAATAAGAAATCCCTAATTCCATCCAAAGTTGCTAATAACGATGCTAATAATTTGCATCCTCCATCTCCTAAATCTATTTCGGGTCCTTATGTCCCAACAATCACTATCCCAATTCCTCCATTATCGCCACCCTCTCCATCCATTCCTCCACCTATCTTCACATCCATCGCATGTACCAATGTTGGTCTTGAACACCTTCCCCTATCACACATCCACTCCATCATTCTATCCATACAATTTTCAACACCCCATCTACTATCCCCCCTATCTCCCTCGTCCAATCCCTTTGATTCATCCTCTTGCATAATCCATTTCTTCTACTTAGGTTGTACCAACATCCACTGGCCACTTTACACATGGGCTCTTATTACCTAATATGGAACTTGATGCTTGAGTCCTTCATCCATCTCCTTATCAACTATCCTCCAAATCCACATATCCATATCGCTATCTTTATCCATCTTCATCCACATCCTAGTCCAAAAAATACAAAAAAATAAAAAAAATACAAAAAAATCAAAAAATCAAAATTAAAAAAAAAAAGAGAAAAAATCATAACAATACGAAAAAAGAAAATAGTAAAGAGAAAATCATTCGTCCAATGGTGAAAACTTGGCAAACAAGCACCTTGGATAAGTACCATGATGAAAACCTGGCAAATAGGCATCATGCGTAAATCCCCCATCCGATCTCCTTCCGCAATTGGGGGCAACACCCAATTATGCATTCCTTTCCTCCATCTCCTACATCTACCTATCTTCCAAATCTTACCCATCATCTTCCACATCCTATCCAATCCCTCCATCTTCCTTGTGATCTTGATAAAGATAGGGGCAAACCTATATACATGTGTTGGACATCTCTTGGCATATATTCCCCTCATCCATAGACTATCATATTCCTTCCACCCATCTTGCTATCCCTCTTGCCTCGTCATGCATGAAACATCTAGAGTGGGGGCATCTCGTTCTTTGCAATGAAGTCCTTGGAGACATCATCCATCCATCCCTCCAAGTAATCCTTTCCATCTCTCCATCCTGCCCATCCTTACCTCCCCATCCATTTATCCATCCAGTCATCCCTTCCATCTACCAAATCCTTATCTTCCTATACTCCCATCCACTACTAATTTTTCATCCTTTCATCCTTATCTTCCCATTCATCTATCTCAAAATACAATCCATCTCCCTATCCTTCTCTTCCTATCCATATTTCCAGATCCTTATCCCTCTATCCACCCATCCTCACATCTTTCTATTTCCTCATCCATTTATCCATCCATCTTGCAATCTCTTCCATCCTTCCACATCTTCCTCCCTCTATCCACCTATCCTAATATCTTTCTATCTCCCCATCTTTATCAATCCATCCATTTTCCTTCCATGTCATAATCCCTTGTCATTGGTATCTAGCTATAGGCTACCTCCATGCAATCCAATGCCATGCTATCTCACTATCATCACTCGTTATCTATTTCCTACATCTTCCTCCTCTCCTATCACTCTTCATCCATCTATACATCCTCTCATCCCTATCCCTATCCCATCTGCATGACCTATCCTGGCTCATTATATCCTCTCCATCCTTTTATCCATTTATCCTGGTCATCTCATAACCCCTCATCCATTTTCTGTCGTCGGTCTCTTGTCGAACTACGTTGCCCCTGCGCTTTCACATAGGCAAGGTCGATCATTTGATCCATCCCCAGGGCTCTGTCTTTTGTTTGTCTTGTCATCCTCCATTGTCTGTCTTTGGCCTTGTATCGAACTAATAGGGCTCTACGCTTTCACGTAGGTGCAGTTGATCTTTGATCAACCCTCGAGCCCCTAGGTCTTTAGGGTTTTTATTGCCTTATGTCTTGTCATCCTGTCATCTTGTCATCTTGTCATCTTGTCGTGTCATCAAGTACATCCCTATCCTAGCCAGCGCTTACAAACAAGATCCACTTGTATCCTTAGATCCAATCGGTTTCGAATATCCTTCGTCATATCGATCTTTTAGTTTACTATCCATCATTTGTCTCAAGAGGATGTATCCTTCCTAACATACCTCATCAATTCCATCCATCATCTTGATCCTATGGAAAAGGACATTTGAAATTGATTGTGATCTTTTGATGCTTTTAGCTTTTCTTTATCATTTGAGCTCCCTATCATCACTTGTCATGGTCACCTTGATCCATCATATCATGGTGTGCATTGACTAGTCAACATAGGGGCGTATCTTGCTCTTTTATCTGTTTTTGTCTTCTTGGTTGTCCCATGTAGTACCCACCAAGATCCCTGAGGTCTTGTGTTATGCTGGGGCATCCTTTTGTGCTTGTGGTTATTCCAATACTTGGCCTGAACAAAGTCATCGCAACTTTGGGGTGTTGGGATAGCCTTCTTGTTTGTTGTGTTTGTTCATGCATTAGATACTAATTCGTCTTGGTTTACATACCCTGATGTTTGATGTCTTATGCTATAGCAAAAATCAATGCTCTAAAGATGGAAAATTTCATTAGGATTTCATTTCATTTTCCATTCCATCATCATCTTCATATCCCCTTCCATCATCTCATCTCTCCTCTTTTCCCACATCCCTTCATCCTTCATCATTCATCCGCCCTTCTGCCCTTTTTCGGGGTGGACCTGCCCCTTTCTGGGGCAGATCCGCCCTCCCGGGGCAGACTTTCCCTCTTCCGAGGCCGACCCACCCCCTCCCAGGGTGGAACTTCCCTCTCTCGGGGTGGACCCGCCCTTCTGTAGTGGGGAAAATCCGCCCCTCTACAACCCTTTCTTTTCCTTTTCTTCCCAAGGCCGCCATTTGCAAACCGTGCATCAGATTGACTTCATTCAAAAGGAAAACTTGCTTATTTTTTCGAGCTATTTCCAACCATACCCTTTGTTTCTTCCTATCACGGGATTTTTCTGGGACCCCTCTCTTTTCCCTCCCTTTTTAAGAGGTATATTTTTACTTCTAATTTACCTTTTTTTTCCTCTGCAGCCCTTTTTTTTCCCTTTTTCTTCCCGAGGCTGCCATTTGCAAACCGTTTGTCCATTTGACTTCATTCAAATGACAAACTTGCCCAATTTTTTTCACTCTTTCCAACCATGTCCTCTCTTTCTTCCTATTGAGAGGTCGCCTGGGACCCCTCTCCTTTCCCCCGTCGCCCTCTCGAGGGGGCATACCCTTCCCATTTATCCATTTTCCTTGTTATAGTCATTCATTTGCAGGAGTGGGGAATCTTCATCCATTCTCCACTAATTGGGCTGCTCAAGTCCTCCCCCCTCGTTGGGGCATCATCTTCCGATTACTTCCTCTATAGAGTCATCTGCATTTTATTTTTCTTCGAAGCATGGTTATTCTAACGGTACTTCGAAGAGAGGAAAAATGTAGACATATAAATTTGATCACTTCCATATGATCAAAATCGTCTACTCTATCCATCTGCCATTAATGGGTAAGTGCACCAAGATGGTTCCCAAAAAGGGGACTTAAGTGGACAACTTTTTTCTGAAATCAGGAAATACTGACCTTGGACGTAAAATTGAGGATACTTAGACTCAACATTTTGAGATGGAACAAAAAGAAGGATTCAAGTGCTCTGAGTCTACTTTCTAAACTACTAATATATTATGAAAATGGTTGAGATTAAGGGGTTCAAACGAGGGACATACACAAATTGGTGCCGTTTTTGTCATAAAAACATAACATAGCAACGCTTGTATGACCCTCGTATGGTGAAATTTTTTTTAGTATATTTAAAATCACAACGGTCAGAAGTTAGCTAATAGTATGTAGTTGATGCACGATTTTTCTGATAATTTTTTAATGAATATTTATTTTTTTACTAATTTGTGAAGTGGACATATCCTGAAAATAGAATTTTGGCCGTGCTACCCCTACAAATTTTGGAAACTAATTGATTTTTTTTTTTTTAATTTTTTAATTTTGTAGAATGGATTCTAGTTTCTAAAAATGTAATTTATTTGAAAAATTGATGAACGATTAATTTAATATGAAAAAAATACCAAACACTGCTTTTTGGCAAAAAAAAGACATGCAGATAAAATAAATTATGGATCGAAGACTTAATGTTTTCATAAAGTGAAAAAAATTACATTGTTGGATAGCTAAGAGATAACCCAAGATTACCCATGTGCTCAATTTTTTCGGTATTAAACCACGTGCAATCCTGACGGTGAGCACGAACTCGATTACGAGAAATATGGTGGATTTTTTGAAAACACATCTCTAGTCGTTGGGAATGCCCTCGAAACCTTTGGGTTGGTATTCCAAGGCAAATACCAAGCCTAAGGCTTGAGAACTCCCAAAGCAAGATATAACGCGAGCGCGTTATAACGCGCTTGTGTTATATCTCACTTTTGATATGTTTTTTGATTCTGCGGGGAACATGTCTACTAGCACATAACGCGAGCGCATTATAACGTGCTCGCGTTATGTCTTACTTTATGTTAAATTCCAATATATTAATGTATGCTGATATATTTTTATGTACATGTATGCCATTTATGTATGTATGCTTGTATGGATGTAAGATTGTATGTATGTCTTTAGACGAAGGGAGAATTTAGAGAGTTCTAGAGATGGAGAGGGGGTCAAAGTGAGAGTTTAGGAGAGAGGGAGTGGGAGAGAAGGGGTTGGATTGATGGGGAATTAGCTAGGTAGGGTGGGAGGGATAGAGGGAGGGAGAGAGAGAGAGAGGGGGGGTGGGAGAGAGAGAATTAAGGGAGAGGGAGAGAGAGAGTGGGGAGAGAGAGAGACAAAGAGAAAGAGAGAGTTATGTAGGTAGGGTGCGAAAGGGAGAGAGTTAAGAGTGTGAGAGGGAGAGACTTGAGAGTGTGAGGGGGGTGAGAGGGAGAGACTTGAGAGATAGGTAGTGAGAGGGAGTGTGAGAGAGAGGGAGTGTGAGAGAGAGGGAGTGTGAGTGAGAGACCTGAGAGAGGGAGAGGGTGTGAGAGGGAGTGACCTGAAAGAGGTAGAGAAAGAGGGGGGTGGAGTGAGAGGGACTTATCTAGGTAGGGTTGGAGGGATAGATAGAGAGAGGGGAGAGATACAAAGAGAGAGTTACCTAGGTAGGTTGCCAGAGGGAGAGACCTTAGAGAGAGATGGGGTGGGAGGAACAAAAATGAGAGAGAGGGAGAGAGAGGTAGTGGGAGAGAGTGGGATGGAGTGGAAGGGACATAAAGAGAGATGGATAGAGGGAGTGAGAGAGGGTGGTAGGGATTGATTGAACGAGAGGTACGTAGGAAGAGGGAGATGGTAGATAGAGACAATTAGAGGGGGTGGGAGGGAGGGAAGGAGGGAGAGGTGAGATGTATAGATAGAGAGAAAGTGATAGAGGTTGAGGGTATAGGGTTGAGGGATTAGGGTGGAGGACCTATAGGGTTGATGGTTTCTAGGGTATTAGGGTTTAAGGTTTGA